>CAAKHB010002889.1:63839-75267 GCA_901007665.1 Aeoliscus strigatus | reverse complement strand
CCCCCCCCGAGAGGTAATACCTTTACAAGACCCGATTAGGAGAGATAAGCACTTCACTCGCCACCAACATGTGAATGACAATGAACAGATTAGAAGGGCAGAACTGTGTGTGTGTGTGTGTGTGTGTGTGTGTGTGTGTGTGTGTGTGTGTGAGAGTGAGTGAGTGTGTGTGTGAGTGTGTGTGTGTCTGTGTGTGTGTGAGTGTGTGTGTGTCTGTGTGTGTGTGTGATCTTATGCAACAGGTTCGTATCCCAGAGTCTCGCCGCTGACTGACAGGAAAGTCGGCGGACAGATGCAGGTCAGCAGACGGGCGTGAGGGATGAAAGATGGGAGTTTGAAAAGCAAACATCATTTCTCAGAAGGATCTGATTCCTGCCAGCTGCCGTGTCCAAGAACGCGCCCGTGGAAGGCCGAACGCTCACGGTTTTATCAGCTAGGTCAGTAATCGTTCACTCGCTGGAGCCGACCCCGGCTGTCGATGGGTGCATGGCGGGATGCAACGTGCACGAGTCAGACAAGCATTCACACCCACAGGCAACTGAGGCCCATGTCCACCTGCCTTGTCCCCCGTCTTCCTTCTCTGCATCGTGTCAAGAATATTTTCATCCAAATGGATCCATTGGAAACAACTGGACTGGCTGTAGTTCATCCTCCAGGCCTGTAGGTGGCACTGCAATTCACCAAAAACTGAGAAGAAAAGACGATGGAGGGAGACTTCGAGACTTCCTTATCTGCCGAGGAAATAAAACCGTCCAAAATGTGATTTTTGACGAAAAAAAGACGTTGATGCTGATCTGGTCAGAGTTGCTGCGGTAACAAGATCCGCTCACCTGACGTAAACAAGAAAACACAGAATAACCAATCTCTAAGTTAGCTGAGCAAATTCAACCATCCAAAATGTGATTTTTCACCAAAAGAGTGAATGGAAAATGATGCCAATCTTGCTTTAGTTAGTGCAGTAACAAGATCAGCTCACTTTGAGTCGCTTGAAGAAAAAGACTGAGAACCGCAAAAAAAAAAAAAAAACAGTACAGCGAGATTCTACATGACAGATGCAGAAGACTAAACACTTGTGACTTTAAACTGAACAGACTCACTATCTGCTGCAGCCGTCGTTGCTGTTGTTGTTAGAAGACAGGAGGAAGAGGTTGGAAGTCAGAGGTCGAGGGGTGGAGCAATGACACCTCGATATGGAAAGTATGAGGAGTCACCGTCCAGACGTGATACCTGAATCTGACTAATGCATGAATGGAGGAGAAACGTGAGCATCAGTGGATCTGAGCTCAGTTTGCTCTGAGTGTTTTGATATTTTGAAACTGTGAGCTTTTAAAAAAAAATCATAAAAAAAAAACTGAGATAGAGACAATGATATGAGTGAAAGGATATTATCGTGTCCCTCCAGGCTCATAGAAGATGTTTGACTTCTTAAAATCAATCGCGGCGAACACACAGAAATCGATATTATTGTGGAGATCTGATGTTTCCTCGTTTCCATTAAGGAGCTGACTCGTCTTCGGGGCTGAAGGAGGAGGATGCAGGCGATGAGTCAAGTTATCGTCTGCATGAGTCAAATTATCCCTAAAAACATATTCCAGTAAAGTTGGGTCATCTCCTTGACGATGACTCACTGTTGGCTGATTTTTCATGACTTGTGAAACAGTGGAAACACTCCACACCTTTAAAATCACCGGGTGTTTTCCTGTTCTCTGCTGTTTGTGATCGACTCAAACGGCAGTACGATGGATGCAAAAATGGCCAAATAGGACCATAATTAGGTAAAATATAAAAGTCAAAGAGCCTGTACACACGCACAGTGAATGATTAAAATAGCATGAGACGAGTCACAGATGTGCAAAGCAGCTGTTAGAGCAGGTATATAAAGAATATTTACATCTCAGAGCAGATGTCTGCTAAATAAAAAATTGTACATTTACTGTCAGTGAATAACCACATACAATATGAATGAATTACAGCAGCACTTTTTTAAAAAATACACAAAAAATGGTGACGCATTTACTTCCATGTATCTTAATCACCACTCAAATACAGCAAAGCACTGTTTAACATAGACTATGTAGACTTTCAGCCGCTTGATCAAAGTCCACAAAGTCTACATTTGTGCCACTTGGGAGAAATCATCTGTCACAAAACCGCCAGCTCTTTGCTGCAGCACACACGTCTGACCACTGTGTGCCGCTGTTCAGTCACAGCGCTGCTGAGCAGAGGTGATGTTCTCTAATTGTGCTGCCCTGTAATCCTTCATCTGAAAAGATAAATCCATTAACGTCACAATGACCATTGTGTAACTGGAGTCATGGGGATTAAACATACAGATTCATTTGATGTGATGTAACTGTTTATTTGCTGCATGTTCAGGTGATTTCATGAAAAAAAAAAAGAAAAAGATTGCTGGAGCGTCAGTAAAAGGTGAGGATGTGGCAGTGGAAGAGAAAAGGATGTGTACTCGCATACAGAACGGAGCAGACTTATGCAACCGAGGGCTTTGGCGAATCAGTGCACAGACTCAGTGTCTCAGAACACGTTTGCAAATGCATTCATTTATCACAATAAGCCAGTCTGAGGAGCAGAATGTCTGTCTCCTCTGATTGTGTTTTACAGAGAAAGCAATGTAACGCTTGGACAAGCTGGTAAATACAAAGCTGTTTACAAAAGGCTTGTTCAATCAGCGCTGGGAGCGCAGCGTCTCACGCCTCTGTGACGGCCGACGGGCCTCCGCAGCGTCGCTTTCATACTAAAGCCCAAGGAACGACGACACTGTCTGACGAATGGGACCAGCCATGTGACCTCAAGGTGTTTTATTGTCACCTATGTCACGAACACAAGCTTCAGTCCATTCCAGCTCCTGCTACGACTTTAAGATTCCCTTCAAACGTTTTCTTGTTAAAAGTTTGCTTGTTCGTTCATCACCTCCCACTCGCTCCGGCTACGGGTCGTGGTTTTACCAGATCACCACAATTTGGAGTCAAGGATTAACCTCAGCATGCTTTTTTTGGAGGTGGGACGAATCTGGAGTACCTGGAGAGAACCCACGCAGACACAGGGAGCACGCACCGTGTCTCCCCGTTAATGAAAGTCCGAATTCCACTTCATTCCTGTAGTTCAATGTCACAAATCGTCCTGATGGACGTTACCTTTGACCCTCAGTGGGGTTGAGGAGGAAACAACAACAAAAGCCTTCAAGAGGAAAAAAAGGCAGAAACCTCCAACTGACCAGCATCAACATGTCCCTTCCTTTCTGTCCTTTTAAAGGAAGTTCCGGTTGTCAATAGACAGACCAGAAGTCTCCCAGCGTGGCCCCCAGCGTGGCCCCCAGCGTGGCCCCCAGCGTGGCGAGCAGTCGTCTTCTCCTCTGAGCTTTCTCTTGACCAGGACGTTCATCCGAAACCAGGCTCCATATCGTCCATGACATTGCTGCTGCTGGTTGTAACGCCAGAACAGCGTCAAGATGTGACGATGTGACGATGTCACGATGTGTTGACTCATTAGCCTTCTTTGCTAAGTGCTAAACAGCGCTAAACTAGCTTTGAGCGAGTTGGTGCGTCCAGTGCAGGGAGACGCAGCTGACGTCAGTAATGAGGACAGAACATCAGTGGATCATCGGTCCGCTGGTACTGATGCAGAGTGAAACCAGAACCCTAGTCCGACCTCTGAAACCTGCTGACCATTAACTGTGCTTTGTACATATGCATGATTAATACAGAACCCTCCTGACATTCAACAACATAAGTCACCAGTGATTAGGCACCCCCTGCCCCCCCCCACCCCCCCCCCACACACACACATCTTATGGTTCCCATCTGTGAAAGACGTAAAACCCACATTCATTCAGTCTGCGCGTCCACTGAAAGCCTTTGAATCTCCTTCCACGCTGAGCATAAGGCCGAGTGCGTCAACGTGCGTCGTCTGGTGCCCGTGATCGCGGCGGCTTCGCTCCACGTGTGTTTGTGTGAGGGAGTCTTCACCCTTTGCGACAAGGGATGAGTGATGCAGCATCTCTGCAGCGAAATACGCCTGAGTCACCCCGAGTCACGTTGCAGAGCACGAACGAACCCTACCAACAAACCTGTTCACAAACATGTATTTACTTCCACATTAAAGACTGCAGGTGCTGTCTGTCTCACACACACACACACACACACACACACACACACACACAGTCGTACAGGGCAGCACAACAATTGTTGTACTTGTTTTCATCGTTGGCTGTATTGTGTATATTTGCACAGCTTGTTGCGGTGAGTGAGTTTCCCAGTCGTGGGGTAACTAGTATAATCCGATCTCATGTAATATTTTATTTAAATGCAACTTTCTCATGTTCTCTCTCTCTCTCCGCCCTGTTAGGAGTGCTGCACGTTGCAGTAAACGCTGTGATTGGTCTGTTTGCATCATGTGACTTCCCCAGACACTTGCTGTGTCTCAAATCGCATCTTTCCATTAGTACACTTCTTTGTAGGACACTACACATTCACAAAGTGTGCATATTTCCACAGGCTGTGCACTCCAAATGAATGACCTGAACGTTTTGACATTGGTCTTCTGACACGTTTTTTTTTTAAAGGTGAATTGCTGCCACGTTTTGTGAATATCGACACCAGGTCGATCCTCGGACCTCACATCTTAAACCACAATCTGTCACAGTGAGCAAGCTAACGTAGCGTTAGCCGGGATTCCATCGGCAGTGGGACAGCATCACCACGTGGTGACGCTGGTGTCCCTGTGTGTGGTCATCATTTCTACGTCACTAAGACGGAGGACGTTGAGGGTGGAAAGTGTCCGTCGATCCACACTCAACTCTTCGGTCGTTTGAGTGAACCAGTTGAGCGCGCGTAGTTCACTCAGTGTGAACGTACTTCTGTACTCATTTGTGAGCAGACCATGATGGCGATGTTGTTGTCGCTCCGCTCACTTTCAGTAGCAATCGCTCCAAGTTCACAGCAGCCCCGCCTCAGTTTGCTTAAGGCAGAGCCGAGTGAATATTCCTGAATCAGTGTCTTCAAATGACGGATGTGAAGACGCGCCACCGATTTCAGACATCACTCTGAATAAATTGCGTTTGTGTCGGTTCGTCGGAGGGAAGCAGATTGTGTGATCAGAGGGGAACGTCTCCTCTGACCGTCAGCAGACGCTGGGTTGAACTCACGATATCTAATCTTGGATCCCACGATGTAACACTTCATCTGAGACATCTGAAATACTACTTTTACATCCTTCATCTTTTTCTGCGTCTACGTTTCCCTTCGCCTTGATTCCTCATCCCCCTCATGGATCCTGTCTCCCAGCCGTCAGTCGCCCTCAGATTTGTACTTATAGTATTAGTCACCGCCTGATTTTCCCCTCGTCCTCTTATCACATGCCCCTCGCCCCTCCCTCACCGTCTCTAAGTTTAGCATTAATCCTCTATTTCTGAGACAGCATCTGTACAGCAGCAACAGATGGGAGGGTTATATTTACTCTGTCCCTCTCCGACGCACACAGCCAGCGCATGCACATGAGCTTTGACGAATACGACCGCATTTGAACGCACCGCATTTCATAAACCTGAGAAGATTTCATCCTTCAGCTCCTTTTTGGCGAGGTTGGTCGCACCATGAGTGGAGAGCAGTCGTCATATCTTGGAGCACGTCTTAAGATGGGTTTAGATCGAATTGATTCATCAGAGCAGCGGAGCCGTGCAGTTTAACTGTACGTCTAATCAGCTCCGTCCTCTTGTCTAATCACCGGCTTATACGGCCAAAGACTTCCGGAGTGGCGGCTTCTGGTCTTTAGTCTGACAGGTTTGGATTTGTACCGACAACAACAACCTGTTTTGCCTACTCAGCTGATATGATCAGGGAGGTTTTTGTCGTTTGACGCTCGTATGTTTGCTAGTTGCTGACGGAAGAACAGAGACAGGAAGTCCACCTGTTGAAAACGGACTGACTAAGGCGTTCTAATACTGAGACGAGTGAGACAAAGACTGAAAGATGAATTCACTGGGTTTCTTTCTTTCTTTCTTTCTTTCTTGATTTGTTTGTGTGTTTTTCTGAATGTCCCACTGAATCACGTGGTGTCCATTGATGGATGCAGGCTGAACTTTAAGCCGACTCCGGCTGCAAGTCCTGCAAATCCCCCGGATGAAATCATGAAAGGAACTTATCAAGAGATCCGTCGCCGTGACGACTGCAGCTCCATCTGCTGAGGCAGTAGGAGATAAAGGGGTGGAGAGAGGTGATGACGACGATGAGGTTGACGAGCTTTCATGTTGAAATTGTTCAACTATCTGAACGAGCACGTGAAGTTTTACTTGGACGTTTCCCTGTAACAGTGTGTTGTACAAACTACAAACTTTGACCCGTCATGGAACGAGCCCACGCGTGTCACTACTGCTGTTCTGTGACTGACGTGGCGAGTGAGAGGGGATCATCTGTGTCGCCATGCCCCCACCGACACAACACGCCCTCAGCCGCCTGACGCCATCTCGTCCTACACGCTGCGTCATCCAAAGCTCGGCTCTCCAAGGATGCCCTCGACATAGAGATCCCCGTCTCGCCAGGACTTTGCCTATAGAACACTAATAAATACTAATAATGGGAGTGTCAGAACTTGACTTTGCAGTTATGAAGGTCAGGACGGTCACAGCAGCCTGAAATATCCCCAGGTTGTGGAAAAGTACATCCCTACTAGACTAATAGACTAGACTACCTAATTAATAGATGGGGAGGAAAAGAAGGGAACATGAGATGTTTTATTCTCTGCCAGCTTTTGTAAAAAAAAAAAAAAAAAAGTTTTATCCCTTTGAGACACTTCTGTTGTATGGTGTCACAGTGGATTCCTGGAGTAGTATGGTATAGTCACAGCTAAACCATCTCCTCATGTTGTGTCCTGTTCTTAACAGCTCATAGTAAACAGATGGTATATTGTATATATATTCTTGCCAGCATGTGTCCATTTTTACAGTCTGGTGGGGATGTACTTTTCCATAACCTGAGGACAGTTCAGGCTGCTGTGACCATCCGACCTTTATAACTGCTAAGTCATGTTTTGTGACACTCCCATTATTTGTCGTTGGTCATCCAGTAAGTATAATCTTGGCGAGAGGGGATCTTGGGAGGACAACAACGTGGAGAGACCAATTAACCTCAGCATACGCAAACACCACACAGACAGATTCCAGGAAACGAGAAAGAGCCCACTGTTCCCCCGTGTCGCCCTATGTTTTAACTGAGTGTGTGAATTTCTCTGTACTGGCATTCATATGTGAGTCCCACATCGGTCTGTCATGTCACGATTTATTCCCCAACTCCACCTGCACAAACCGGCCGTCCACACCCGGCTCACCTCCCGTATCACTCCGCCATCACCGGGAGGAACCTTACTAATCACCTTGAGTCACGACAAAGCCTTTTAAAGCTCTCCAACCTTATTCTGTTTGAACTCACATGTACAACACGTCTATAATGCCGGTTTTACACCGCTGACTCAAAGACAGAACAAGCGTCATACGAGCGAGAATTGCTAATGACGGGGACACAGTACTTCCCAAGTACTGTGAATCCTGTGTTAATGACTGTTGAAGAAAAAGAAATAAAAACTTATGCTGGCGATGTTTAGCGTAGCTTCCTTCAAGACTCGATGATCGAAACTTTTTACCGCTTTCAATGTGAACGACTCTCAAAATGAACAGCTCTACTGTCTTGTCACAGATGAATCGCTACAGGGATCGTTAACCCCCAAAACGTGTCAAAAACTCCTCAGACAAGTGGCTGCGATACAGTTTTAATCCTCTCGTTTGCCGTAAATAGTGCCTGTGGTGACAAATTTAAAGAAATGTGTGCAACATGCTGAGTGACTGAATCAATGGCTAAAAGTAGAGCTCCGTTCATTCAGGAGCTCCTAAGGACATCTTGATTCTGTTTTCATTGGACCCGTAACCCAAGACGACCCTGTGACTTAAAGCCCCCCCCCCACACACACACACCCCTTGATAAAATGCTGCGACTCCAATGGGATGGTTCACGTCCCATTAATGCATCTCTAAGAGCAAAATAAAACGCTTAACGCTCCACTGTTGGAGGCTGAGTTGAGCTTTAATAATCCAATGAGGTGGAACCTGGACTGAAGTGGTGGATAATGGACCATGCAGCATATGGTGTGTTGTCTAGTTGTTCCGTGTCCCTAGATTTCCTCTCAAGCTCTCTCTACTTTTCTGTCCTGCACATAAAGACAGGCGTTTTTTTGTTGTTGTTTGAAGAGTCATTGTTCCACTTTTATCCACACTAGTCCCCTCAAATGCCCACTGACTCTGGAACAAACAGCTGAGCTGTCTGGCCAACACACACACACACACACACACACACACACACACACATACACACTGATGAGCAGCACTAAAGCCGTGAACAGGCTGCAACTTGTACTCCTTGAACCGACGACAGGAATTAATGAGGAAAGAAACAACGGGAGCGATGGCACAATGTCTATGTGTGTCACGGAATCGGGTCTCGAATGACTGAAGTGAAGTGCAGTGATGACCGGTGTGGGTCACGTCGTGACAGTGAATAAGAGCACGTTGTGTTCTGATTTAGAAAGCGAGGAGGGAAGGAGCGTTTCATTCTCCTTCCCAGCATCTCGTTCGTGGTCCGTCAAACATCGTCTCTCTTCGGACAGGCTGTCCACGGAGAAACGTGACACGACGTGAAATGTCATTAATTACAGCTGGACTTTTCCTGAGGTACTTAGAAAAACATGGCCAGGGTCTTTAAAATGACCCAGTGCGCTTCAGGTGTTAATCAAATCTGGTTCCGACTGCAAAAACTCCTTCAAGAGCACATTTCCTGCCAATTCAATCACCAGCACACACACACACACACACACACACATACACACACACGCGCGCGATCTGATCACCCTCTTTCATTCACTGTGATTGGTTGCTATGGAGACATGAGAATCTGTTTTATTGCCAAGTATGATTGCACATATATAAAATATGAAGGATTTTAAAAAATAAATGAATAAAATAAGGTAGAATACAATAAAAACTCAATAACCTTGTGAGTGAATCTGCTGTGTAACCGGAAGCTAGTGAAGCTTCTGGAGGACGGCGGTGAAGAGTAAATCCTGGGCTTTGGATGATGAACTGTGAAGGATGCTGTTACAGATAATGGGAGTGATCAAGGATGGATGAAAGTTTCAGCTGAAGAGAGGGAGAGTGATGGATTGAGACGCGCCATGTTTTTTTTTTGTTTTTGTATTTTACAGACGGCCTTAGATTAATGTGCTGTTATCAAAAATGACTACAGTTGTGGCTGCGTCAGGAGGAAGATAAAGTGGAGCTATCAGTGGTGCGATACAAGGTCTGAGAGTGTTTTGCGAGGAATTTTTGGCGGATGATGATCATGTCAGACGAGTGTGAGGAAGCCGGGCTGCAGGGTAACGAAGTGGGTTGTAGAGCCGGACGTCGTCAGCAAACAGGGAGAACCCGATGCTGTCAGTGTTCACAGAAACAAAAGATCAACTGGAGGCGAGTTGGACATAAATGCTGTTTGTTTGTCTCTGCAAGACTGGATCACTTTCCCATCATTTGGTTTCTTTTCACACAGGGAAGAAAGTGCACTACAATGTGTCAGTCTACATGAAGACATTTGACAAAAACGAAGCACAGAGCTCAGAAACCAAACTGAATCAACCGCACTGAAGCCCGTTGGCGTGGAAGCATCCAACATCTTTCGAACGGGGCGACTGACAGCTGCTGCTACAAGCTAACAAGCTTTTCTGCTTGGTGTTCCGTCACTGTTCCTTTTTTCACGTGACAGGATCTCGCTGTCAAATCTGGGAATCAGTCAGACCGTCAGCGTTGTTGAGGTTATGTCCGTTTAAGCCTTCAAACTAGAGCATCACTGGAGCAGGCCATCAGTCACGTTGACCTCAAATTCAAAGGTTGATATTCAGTTTAATGGCGAGAGCTCCTGTGAATACGTGAACCTAAAATTAACCCCTCAGTCTCACACGTGTCCATCCTGTGATGTGTTCTGCTTGTCAAACGCACCGGCAGCCGTAACCTGTCACATCGCAACATGTATTTTTGTGCATTTTTAAGCAACAGGAGGCAATGGGTGATTATACATAAGCACCCGTGTAACCCCGTATGTGTGTGTAACGACACGTGTTCTCTTCAGCACATGGACGCACAGACGGAACGAGGGAAGTGTCGTCTCGTGGCCTAAGCTTGTAAAATGAGTGTCTACTCGGCTGCCCCACGGAACCCAAATAACCTCTCTCATTTAGTCAAGACATGGACTAAACCCCCACTCATCTTCTTATCTCCAGTAATTACAAATCAACATTGGCTCGCAGCGTCGCAGCGGTTTCATGTTGAGCTGCTCAAAGCTCTTCCCAGACAAAGGTTACCTCAAATAACCCCCCGCATTCTAAATTCAAAACGTGTACAGAGCATTTTGAGCTGTATAGGACGTCAGATCTTTGTGTTAGAAACCAAACATGTACAAATTGGTTTTACTACAGGTTACGTTTGTCAGCAGTCTAGGGATAAAGACAGAATATGGAAAGATCACTAAATTCTGGGATGGAAACAGGAACATTAGTGTTTCCTGTAAGCAAACAATTCACTCAAAAGAATGAATCTTTTGGGTGAACGAACTGTACTGAAGATTCCTTGGTTTCACAGTTCAGAGTGAGCTACTGCCAGTGAATCGGATTCGTTTCGTGAACGGACACGAATCACTCACTGCAGACAAAACTTACATGGAAAGTGAAAGTGCTGTGTTGCCGACTTCGAGACTTTGCGGGGGCAATGAACGAAACGGTGAATGAATCTTTTCACTGAACGGATCCAATGATTCGGTTCACCTACATTGATATGTCTGAAAGTTCTCAGTCATAAGTAGTCATTGGGTAAAATCATAAGCAACTGGGCTTACTAGTTAGCTTGAAGGCGTTTTCATCTCGTTCCAGAAGCTTCTTCACTTCTGGACTCCCAGCAAGTTATTCCCAATTGACATTTATTCACATGAGCACTGGTGGACGTCTCCCACTCTCAGAGTACCCGTCTGTCAAGAGGATCAAACTGTGCTCAGGTCAGCTCCAAACAGAGGTTTACTGTTCCAGTTGACGAACGTTCCACAGATTTCCAGACCAACCTCCACTGTATCTGCTGTGATAGATCAGAAGTGTCACAGCTGCTCACAAACTGGAAAAAAGCAGAATATCAGGACGTATAATCTGTTGTTTGTGATTTCCTGTCCGCCGTAAGTTGTGTGAATTTAACCATAATCACAGCACAGCTGCTGTTTTGTTTTAATTTCGTTGGGTGATTAGAAAATCTGAATTTCAGCGGTGCAGAAGAGCATCTGGCTGCTGGTTCACAGTCAGTTCTCAGAAAATGTCTCACAGATCTTTACCAAACAAT
>CAAKHB010002889.1:42092-59479 GCA_901007665.1 Aeoliscus strigatus | reverse complement strand
TCAGCTGCTGATGGTCGGCTGCCTCGATGCTGTCTGGACACCCTGCTGCCAACCTCCTCAACGCGGCCTGGACACACACACACACACACACACACACACACACACACACACACACACACACACACAGTGAGCTAATTGTTTCCCCTTGGAGTTCTGACACAGAAACCTCGGTGGTGGTACGAGGAAACGGCAGCAAAGTCAAACACAGATTGTCTGATCGATGGGAGGGAGGAAGGGATGATGACGGATGATGGGGCGGAGGAGGAGGAGGGGGATGATGGGGACGGGATGTGCACAGTGTTGACCTCTGACCTAAAACAAGAGTTTGGTCACGTTGGTTCTTGTTGGTTCAGTGCACTTATTCCAGTGGAGACAATTTGTGTGCTTTCACTGAAATAGTAATTCATTTGACCCTTAGGGACAATTTACATCATATAAAAGTACATCTTATACATATACCACAGCAGGAATCACTGCTTTACCCCTTTTACATCGACGCTATCCCGGTGCTAGATTTGCACAAGCACACTTTGGAGTACCGTAATTAGGACTAGGATCAGAGTACGGCACCTGAAAGCTGAGGAGTGTCACTCGATTCCTCTACCTGGTGTAAAGAAGGAGCTAGGAGTACGAGAAGACGGTTCCTTCGAGTTGAGAACAGCCTCGTCGCTGTCACTACGGTAATCCCATTGGTTCTGTTGCTGGAAGCCAGCGAGTCATTGCCATGATGACAGCAACTTGGGTGTGAAGTACAACATATGGTACTTATGGCACTCCAAAGTGATGTTAGAGTGAATGTATCAACAGCAATACTGTCAGTGTTAAAGGGTTAAAAAGGGTTAAATCTATAAAGCAACAAGCCATAATCTCATCTGTTTGCTGGACCATTGTTTCTCCACTTATGGATAGCTAGCTCGAGAGTTATATAGGTACAAATAGATGGTAAAGATGGTAAAACTTAAATAATATCATATAATTCTACTTGGAGATGTTGTATTTGTTGCTCCACTGATTCGTTCCTCTGGAAAAATAAGCCAACAAGGTCAGACAAGCTACAATTAGCGGGTGTACTGGAGTGTCAGCTCGAGAGGTAACATTAAACGGGTGTCCCGGTCTGTAGCTCCGAGGTTTCTTGTTTCAGTGCCTGGAAGAAACGCTGACCACACCGTGCCATCACACACGAGCTGGTAACATACTGATGTCTGATGATGAGTCAGACAACGAAACAAAGAGCAAAGTGGTGATGTAAACAGGAGTCGTGTTTCTGGATGATGCAAAGAGTGGAGTATCAGTGACCGGACTTTGAGCCATGAAGTCATTTTATTTCACGTGATAAAGAAGTCAAAAGACTCAATCCAACTTTATTTATCCAGGCGATTCACTTACACCTCCCCCACATGCATACAAGCAGCAAGGAAAGAGACATATGGGCACCACAAATCAAATCAAATCAATGAAAAATAAAAGCCCATAAATGGAATCCAATTAATAAATACTGTAATAATAAGTCGATTTCATGTGAAATGGGTGGTTTGTGCTCATTTGCAGTATGAATGAAAGACTTAGCGATAGCAGAGTGATTTGTGTTGCTGTCGCTCAGACGGCAGCAGTATAGAATAGTGTGATATAGAGTAGTGTTAATGTATCGGTGTGTCGGCAGGTGGGTCAGTGCAGCAGCGTCCCCCTTCGACATGATAACAGCTTTAACCATTACAGACTTCATCCGACAGGCACAGTTGTTTTATAGCCTCAGAATCAGAAGACGCTGTGGTTGTCCTCTGGCACCAAGCAGCGGAGACAGAGCAGGAGACAGAATATGCTGGTGGACTGTAAGACGCTTCTGCCTACTTACAATTCTGTCTCATTGTGGTTGTAAAGTGCGTAGAGGAAACTGCAACTGAAATAACAGTCTGGCAACACAAGGCCATGACCAAAAACCAGCAGACCGTGTGCAGTCACACATGTGCTCCAAGCCCTTTATTTCAGAGGCATTTACTTCATGTCATTTGAGAATCGTCAGTTGAACGTGAACTGAAATGCTTGTTGGATAAAGGCTTTTTACCTCAATGCCCTTTTACTGTTCTCCTGTTCAGGCCCACGGGGTTTATGTATTTTTGTGTCTTTCTTTGACTTCAGTCAGGAGGTTCTGTTTG
Source organism: Aeoliscus strigatus (assembly GCA_901007665.1). Taxonomy (NCBI): domain Eukaryota; kingdom Metazoa; phylum Chordata; class Actinopteri; order Syngnathiformes; family Centriscidae; genus Aeoliscus; species Aeoliscus strigatus. The sequence continues at coordinate 57,326 of CAAKHB010002889.1, read as the reverse complement.
TTTGTTTGTTTGTTTGTTTGTCTGTTAACAGAATAACTCCAAAAGTTCTGACTGGATTTGAATGAAACGTTGAGTAACTGCTGCTAATGGAGCAGGACCCTGATGATTAAATGGTGGTGGTGTTCTAGAACCATCTGGATCCAGGAATCTGTTGGAGGATTCTTCCTCATTTTCATCGTCTGTGTGTAGAACTCCACAACAGCAGCAGTGGACTGTCTCTGTGGACCAGTGGTTAGTGGGTCTGTCTGTTAACACAAAGTTCTGAATGAATCTAGACAATAATATCAGGTGGAAATGAGCTTGTTATAGTTTGAAACTGCTCACTTGTGCTCTGAGCGGAACCAAATTCATTAGAGTCGATCAACTGAGGGGAAGAGGATAATGTCGGGAGGAAATGAGCTGCTGGTCGGACGTCTGAACTCCGAGTGCATTTCTAGTTTCTACTGTATTTAATCACAAAGGGACAGAACACCGACACATAGAAACCACCCCCTTTCTCACACAAGTGTGTCTCTTTTTTTCGTGTTAACTTTTCAGAACCCCAAAGCTCGCTCTTCTCCACATCCTGCCCCGGCCGCAGACACACACCGGCATTCCTGCACACACTCTGAGACACCTTCCACAAAGGCCTCATGCACGAGCAGAGACAATGGCGGTCCAGTGGAGGGACAACAGTGCCTGTGTGAGCACTGACGTTCACTGCTGTGCCCGTCTCCGTGGGTGAGTTGGATGCGTCCCGCTCCAGTTACGTGGCTGGAGGGGGCGGAGCTGTCCAGCATCCAAAGTCTGTTGTTGAGCAACGGGGGTGAACTTTGTACCTGCACTTGTAAGATAAAAGTTTTATTGAACTACGAGGGCACGTACAACTCTCTGGTTTTATATCAGCTTCTCTCCAACAAGGTGCACGCACACACACACACACACACACACACCACCATCTTCTACGTGAGTTCATGCACGTCCGCTGACACGCGTTCCTCCGTCAGACCTGTAGTTGTCATAATTGAACCTGTGCTTCTGCCTCCTGTACTACTGCCCATCTGTTGCCAAGGAAACCAGCCTAAATGGTCCGTCGTCGTGTTTTCTCTCGCTCTCAGCCCTCCTCCGTACCCCGCATCCATCCTTTTGTTTCCTTCCCGCCCCGTTAACCGCCCCGTCCTTTCATCTGGCTGGCGACTCGGGCTCGTCACCGGTAAGAACATTTCTCCGTAGATTTGCGCCTCCGCTCTGCTCTCTCTGCAGGCATCTGTCAGTTCAATTCAGTGCGTCTGAATCCGTCTGATCCCGCTGACCCACGCGGACCGGTCTGATCCAGTCAGGTAATTTGCGGAGGCCGTCGGCGGACCGCGCCGTTGCATTAAGGACACACGGATCAGGGCTCCAAACACATCTCTGTGTTTAATTCACAGCCTTCATTTTCTCCGACAGCTGCGTTAACGTTAGTGTATTAACGGCGCTGGACGAGGATCCTTTAAGCTCCAGTAGGTGTCCGTGATGTCGTGCGTAAGTAGGGCTTAGCCTACTGCTAGCTGTCTGAAGCTATGGACAGTAAGATGTAGGTCAGGGAAGTGGCTGGAAGCAGTACGTACACACACACACACACACACACACACACACCCTTGTTTTTGTTCTTTGGGTCGGAGCAGAAACTATCCGAGGGATGCCGGTGAAGTCACTCCCCGCAGTAGAGTCAACACCACCGGTCATTGCCAAGACGCTCGCCGACGGAACTCGACATGAGTGGAAAAACGTTGTGGCTCAACCCCAAACTGCACTCACACACACCCCACCCAAACACTCAGACACACACACACACACACCACCCAGGCCCCAGAGACCAATAACAGCCGCGGCTCTGTGCGCACTGGGTGCACGCCTTAGAAAACACCATCAGTCCACGGCGTCTGTGTTTGTTGTCTGTCCCACCGTTTATGTCGACTGCAGCAAACAACTTGTTTTTGTTTTTGTTTGCCTGATGAATTCTTCCATTTTGGTATTTCATTGTACAGCGTATGCGCTGCAGACAGGTTTACTTTATTGTAGTACAGTTTTTGGGGTATTTTGGTCTTCAAGATGTAATTATTTGACAGATGTGAATTATATTCCAGAAAATTGGGTATTGATTTTACTTTTTTATGGTCTACGAGAAATACGAGATGTGCAAATGTACATAAATGCGCAAATATTTCATTTATTTCATTCATGTATTGTGTATTTCACTTTTTGTTTTGGCCAGTATTTGTCATAATGATGAAGAAAGAACTTGAATTTATATCGCGCCTTTCCGAGGACGCTTTCTAAAACAGAAAAAACAAAAACAAGCAGGCAAATCGCCAAAAGCCCACGTGAACGCGTGTCTCCTCAGTGCACTCGTGTGATTTGTCTTGATAAGTTGACACAAAAAAAACAAACAACAATGATACACGATCAGGAAATGTGACAATGTCCATCCCTAGTACGATCTAATATTCTCTAAACAACTGCCCAGATGCCTCCCGTTCCTTCAGGGTGCTGCAGCGGACCGTCAGGCGTCCACCCGTCGTCCGTTCACGAAACCGTCTCGCCCGCTGATGTTTTCTTTTCTCCTCCGGTATCTCCTCTGACCCCAATCACATTCTGTCGCCACAGGACGCGCTCGTCTCTCCTCGGCCCTCCAGATCTGCGTGGAGACACGGTGCTCTTTCTGGTACCCTCCAAAATAAATGTGGCTTCATCAGGACACAGATCATGTTACCCCCCCCACACACACACACACCACCACCACCACCACCACCACACACACCCTCATTGCACCCTACTCCACCCCACCCCATCGCTGTCTGTGTTTCAGGCCTTCCCAACTCAGGATCTCTGGAAATATTTACTCTCGTGCTTATTTCCACCAGTTCACGGATTTCCTGACCTCTCTTGTTCCCCAGCGGGCTGGCGCGCAGTAAAATGAGTGACATAATAAGAATCACCACCTTCCTAATAGGCTCTTTCCCCCCGTTCCGTTCATAACAACTCCATTTAAAACTGCTCACTTCTCAGGAGCTGTGTGCCTGCTTGTGTCACTGGAGGCAAAAGTGTGAAATTAAGCTCACCAGGACGTAGTAAAAAGCCCGGTGTGAACACACACGGTGAAGTGTGTTCCAGTGTCTCTCATTAGCTCTAATGAAAGCCGCGGGAGGTTTAGCACCTATAGATGGGGTTCTGGCCATGCCAGACTGAGTCTAGGCTGGTTGTAATTGTAACAGCCGGTCTGAACAGACCCACAGGGCCGGAAGAACCCGCCGTGGACTACGTCCTGGGTTGGAAGTAGACCTGTTGTGGGTCCGTTTGTCCGCCCTGCTTCTGCAGAGAAAAAAAAACAGCAGGAGAGGGAATTGAACCTGCAACCAGTGTTAGGGGAGTTCCAAGTGCCCCTGTTTATCAAAGACATGGAACTAATCCCAATTGATTCAACTTAAAGGACAGAGTGGGCGGGGATGAAAACCTCCGAGTTGATGACTTGGACATGCCAATAAGCACTGTTTTAAAAATGTTTCCAGCAGCATCAACACCGACGTGTAGATCAGGTTTTGGCAGAAATTGGTCAGATGGATGGAAGGAAAAAGTGATGCTGACCAGGACCAGATGATGAAATGTTGGTGGTGTTCTGGAACCATCTGGATTCAGGAATCTGTTGGAGGATTCTTCCTCATTTTCAGCATCAGTGTCTAGAACTGCACAATATCAGCAGTGGACTGTCTCTGTGGTCCAGTGGTTAGTGGGTCTGTCTGTTAACACAAAGGTCGGGGGTTGGGTTTGATTTTACTACTGAAATGAAAAAGAAAACAAAGAACAAAAAGAGGTCAGAGGTCATGATTAGTGTAACAACGTTGCTAATGTGTAGTTTAGCAACTAGAAGACGTAACCCTGTTATGTGTAACTAGTTATTTTTTAAACAGGTGATACAAAGACCTCCAGGTGAATCAAGATTTTTTTCCAAAGTCAGTGAGAATTTGTCAGAGAAAGCGGTGAAATCCCGTTGCATAGATCAGACTGCAGCGACTGTCGACACACACGGTCCACGACAACCTTGAGAGAGCTCAACTTTAGAGCTTTTCGGAGCCATCGGGGTTCACCGACTAATTTGTCACTCCCGTCATCCAGCAGCCGTGCCTTAATGAAATTTCATTCAGGTTTGCTCCATTTCACTTCTTCCAATTTTCCACCAACCAAACTCGGCGGCGGTGCAGAGTGGCGGCCAGTTTGCGGCGCAAATTAATTTCAAAGGCTGACACTGAAATCCGTGTGAGTGCTGCTTGGTGGATTAAAGGAAAGCTAAATTCACCTGCGGTTCACGCCGATTTTGAAAATCCCCCTTAAGTACACGAGAGTAACATTATACAGTAATATCCTTCGGTGAAGAATGGTCGTTTGATTTAAACACAGAGTGGAACGTCCCATCACTGATTGTATGTGGGGGGGGGGTGAGCCCACCGGTCTCCACCCGAGATAAAATAAGATAAGATATCGTGTTTTTGTGCGCTGTCATCATTCTCACACCTGGCATCTGTCTTTTGACTGATTTAGGCCAAAGCGTGATACACACACACACACACACACACACACACACACCAGTGATGACTATAGCTGCTGACGCTAACCCACTTAGGTACAATAACCAATAATGGGATTAGCTCTTTTATTCCATCGGCGGAGAGGAGGGAAACGAAGAGGAAAGGGGGGGGGGGGTCAGGCACGCACCGAGTGCGACCATGGAACGATGCCCCGGTGCATTCTAATAGTCTGACGCTGTCGGCCCGAGACAAACCAATAACAGATGTAAGATTTGAGAGGTGCGGCGCTGCAGAAAGGGGAAGGCAAATATCGAGAGTTGAGATGATCCATACTGCTTTGAAGCTTACAGCCCTTAACTGTAAGCCTGTTATACCCGGACTCAGCCTGCCTTCTCCTCAGACCGTATCCCGCCCGCCTGTAATGCGATTGGTTTTAATCGAATGAGAGTCACAATAGAGACTTTGAGGAGCTAAGTAATCCTGTGCAGCTCTGTTCTTTGACTGTTCTTTGTATAACCCTTTGACCCCTGAGTGATTCCACTCTAACCTGACCTCCAGCTTCAGGGTTGGATTACGTTACATCCCTCCACTGTATGTTGTTTTTTTTAGTAGTATTCTTTTAAATCTCTATAGGTTCAAACTGTACGATAAATAATAGAGGAGGAAGAAACTTAATTTGCGGAGCAACTTTCATACAACCATACAGCTCAAAGTGCTTTACAACAAGAGAGATTTAAAAAGAAAAAAAGCATGAAAACAAGCAAAAAGAAAAAAAGCATGAAAACAAGCAATAAAACAAAGCAAATTAAAACTGAACTAAAAACCAAAAAAACTGATATTTTATATTTATTATAGTTTATATTATAGTTTGGGCTAGTTAAAACCTAGTGTGAGAAATTAGTAATTTAGAATCACGTTGTCATTGTGATTATGCAACAGCTTGTACAACAAAACTGGGGCACGGCTCCTTTTGGTGCAATAGAAGGTAGTACAAAATAAAATAAAAACAATATAAAAACAAATATATGCAAGAAATAAAATAGAATAAAATAAAAACTAAGCCAAGGTTATGGAATGGGTTATGTTAAGAAGAAAAAGTACTTAACACAAAAGAAACGATTCAATTCAGTTCAACAACACTGCAAAGATGAGAGGATAATTATTCATTCCTCTTTGCTCACAGGTTTTTGTGGAAGTCCCTCTCATGCAGCACCAATCCATCATCATCATCTTTTTTCTTTCTTTTTTTCAAATTTCATTGTGTCGACTACCAGCCAACTGTCAAAATCTTCAAAAAAAAAAAAAAAAGCATCCCAATGCATTCGCCACGTTTTTTCAAAGGTGCACTGATTGTGCAGTCAGTGATGAATGCATCTTAGTCATGAGCATATTTCCTCTCTATTTCCTCTCTGACAGCCCTAGAACAGCCCGCATCACACGAGAACATTTTATTTGAATGAGGAGACTCCCTGATGAGAAGGCTCATCCAGGAGAACCTCCTTTTCACGGCAAGTGAATGATTTAACAAACATCCCTCAGGTCCCTAAAAGCCACTTTCCTGGAACAGAGTGTGTATGTGCATGTGTCTATCTGAATCAGGGTATTTTATTCCGATCTCTGGTAGAGGACGCCATCTGTTCACAGTTAAGAGCTGGGGAGGAGACCACCGCCCCAGCTGAACTTTCTCTCACTGCCTGTTATAACTCTCCCTGCAACCTTCCAAAATCTGACCCGACCTTCCTTCAACCCGTCACCTGCTGTCATCAGAAAACTGGACGCACAACCTGTCCACACTTAGGTAACTTGGATAGTTTCAGTGCCAGCGAGTCAGTAAATCACTCGAGCGAAACATGGGCGATGTGTGTGTGTGCGTGTGTGCGTGTGCGTGTGTGTGTGTGTGTGTGTGTGTGTGTGGATGACCCTCTGCTGATCAGGTTTGGCAGGACTGTGGAAAATCCCCCAGGAGCATGTTGTGCATGTATCCATCTGCCAAGGGTGAAGCATCCAAACCTCTGAGCATCTGTGTGTGTGTGGTCTGGTGTCGCTGCGGTACATTTATGAGGACTGACCAGAAATCTCGCTGATCTAATCAGGACATTACGTTCTGGACAGACATTAGGAGTCCTTGTCTTATCTCAGGAGTGGCTATTTGAGATGAGCATGAATTATTTCTTCAGAAATGAATCTTACTGGTTTGTTTAACAGCTGCAAAAAAAGCTGTTTTTGTTCTGCTAAAGAAAGAACTATGTTGGACAAAAGCCTGAAACCAAATCCAAGATCTTTGGTAACTGTACAAGTCAGAGGCTGCATGGTTCCTAGACAATTCCACCTCATTCTATTTTACTCATTTATTTTTCATTTGACACACTATTATTAAGTGGAGTTCTAGGGTGTGGGTGGGAGAGGGAGAGTTTTTCTTTTATTTATGTTTTTGTCATTGTTCTTGAGGCAGTTATATGTATATTCTGAAAAAAATATGACAAAACTATTCACAAAAAAGTTAAAGGGAAGGCCGACGACCAGCTGGTTAGCAATACTGAAAGAATAAATTGCCCTGTGTGTTTGGGCAGTTCCTCAAGTAACTCAATTACGTAAAAAACACAAATCATCGAGGTTAAGAGGCTTCTGATCCGTGCAGAATTTGACTGGTCTTTAAGTAAAGCACCGTGTACACACAGAGGAAGACGACGGAGAAAAAGAAGCAGCAGCGACACAACACAACCAACTCACAAAGACACAATGAAGCGGAGGCCGGTGCGAATTGCGAAACGGAGTGTGACAAAACAAGGTCACTGCAAATCAGAATTAGCGTAACATAGCAGTGTGACGACGATGCTAATCGTTGTCTGAGCCACAACACCCTGTTTATACATCCCGACACACGCTGACGGTAATCAGTGTTGGTGAAGAAATGCATCAAGAACACTGAGGTGTGATCAGCTGTTTGACTCTTAAATCAGCACGGTTGGTTTGTTTAGGATTTACTTCCTAAGTTAGCTGCATTAGCGTCATTTGGGAGATCACCTCGGAATCAACATGGTGACCGTCCTTCGCGTGTGTGCTCCAGTACTGAGGGATTCCTCCTTGTTCCATCCCCAGTCAGCGTTCACAATGTGATCAACAGAAATCTAACTGCAAAACCAGCGTCTAAAACAAAGGAGCACAATAGTCGTAGGTTGGTGGCTGAGAGCTGGAGCGTGGGTGGATCTGGCTGTGTTCTATTGGAAGTTGTTCTCCTCTCGCTCTGTCTTTCTTCTAGACACATATTAGTATTATACCATGCAGGGGAGAAGAGGCAGAGTTTGTACTTTATATTAAGACGGTGACTGAATTTGTGAGTGTCTGGGATGACACTGAGTACAGGAAGAGCCCCTGACATTGAACAAGTGAAAGACTGAGCTTTCGTGACAATGGCACAGTTATGCAAATGAGCAGAGGAGGGAGAAGAAAAGAAAAAAAAGGGAGACCGAACAGAACAGGAGACGTAGAGAACAAGTTAGGAAAACAAAGAAAAACGTCATCAGTTTTTGAACATGAGTTGTTTTGATGCGGACTGAACTTCACTGGAACCTTTCACTCCTACAAGTTCGGACCAAGGTTGATGGTTCTGCTCCACTGTCTGCATCTGATCCTTGGTTCTGGTTTCATACTGCATAAACACCAGCAGACCAATGGTCTACCGACGTTCTGTCCTCATTACTGATGTCTGCTGTGTGCATGTCACGTAGTTGTTGCAGCAAATTAGCTAGTTAGCACTGTTAGCACTTAGCAAAGACGACAAATGATTAAACACATCGTGACAATGATGCTGTTTTGGTGTTACTACCAGCAGCTGCAACATCATGGACAAGATGGAGCCTTATCATGGCTCTGCCCCGGGAGAGACCAAGAGAGTCTCATGTTTACTTCTGGGATTTCTTCTTCAAGTGCAGGCTGACAACTGGAACTTCCTATTAAGGGACAGAAAGTCCAAACTACCAAATAAAAAGCTTTCACTCTGCAAAAGTCTGTGGTTCACTTTGGTCCTGACCAAGACCAAATTTGGTTCTTTGGTCTGGGGGAGCTTTCACATCTGTAAATTTGGTTTCGGATCAGACGGAAAAAAAAGTCTGGACCAAACAACATCCACATCCACATACATCCCTTAATGTATGTGGCGTAATTTAGGTTTTGTGCAACAAGTGACATGCGGCTCACTATATTTGGACGGGGTCAAGCAATGTGTGTATGCATGCAGAGAATGCTAACGTATCCATGACACACACATGTGCACTTTGACCTTGCACCTGTAACATTATAAACTTAGCTGGCTGTGTGTGTGTGTGTGTGTGTGTGTGTGCGTCGTGTGTGAGCAGAGAGCTCTTGTCTGTTCGATGTGTCGACCCTCTCAATAGAAACAGTTAGCATAGCAAACATATTTGTGGGTTTGTACTGATATGTTCAACTCTCTGCAACATCGCTACACAACAAGGAATGCACAAGGAATGCAGCTAGCAGAACAACTTATGCAAACTTTTGGAGTCAAAGATATCCTACAGAGTCTGTCTCGGCCTGATTCATCAGCCACAAGAGCATTTATGAGGTCAGGTGATGATTTTCGGTGATGATCCCTGGATCACCGCCAGCGTCCCAGTTCATTCCAAAGGTGTTTGATGAGGTGGGGGTCACGACCAGTCAAATGCTCGTGGGCCAAATTTGGACCAACATTTCTTTAGGACTGGCTTTGGGCTTTGGGACCATTGTCATGTTTTGGGCTGTTGCCAGACTCACACCATTGTCTCGCATGTAGCACTAAAGTTTTATTTTAACTGGAGCTGTGACCAGAGCGCAAACAAACAAAAACAAAACAAAAGATGGACCAGAGTGCAGAGAGTACGTGAACAGAAATCTGCACATAGTTTTGGAGACTTTGTAAAATCTGATGAGTGTTGAGGACCTGCAGGCATGAGTCGATAGAACTTTCATTAAACAAAGATTTCGCAGTTTCGCCAATGAAATAACTACTTTATCTATGTATGTGCATATTCATCTTTTTTTTAATTACTTGTAGCCTTTACTCTGGTATTATTCTTAGTTGAACTTGTTCTCAGTACATGTTTTCAGTATAATAGTAGTAATAATACATTTTATAGGGTGATATACAGTACAGTGGTGTATCACAGTGGTGATATTGTTAGCACTGTCACCTCGCAGCAATAAGGTTTGATTCCTGGCTCTCCGGGTACTCCGGCTTCCTCCCACTTCCAGAAGCATGCCACAGGTTATTTGGTTGCCCGTAGGTGTAAATATCAGTGTGAATATTTGTCTGTCTGTACATCAGCCCTGCGATGCCGTGGCATCTTGTCCACACTGTTCCTCGCCTTTCGCCCAATCACAGGTGGAATCAGCCCCAGCATGAGCTCCCACCCTGGCACTGTGAAACTGTCTGATGTGAAGGGTTGTACATGGTCGGTGGACTATAGAAACTGAACTGCCCTTCTGGGAGAAATGAGCTTATGTGTATCTGTATGGAAATGACCTCACATAATGGAACATTCCATAATTTGATGCACGCCACATGACAGCCTCAGTGTTTACGGTCACACTAAACCTCTTTATTCAAACATTGATTCAGCCCTGTGGTGTCAGAACATCCTGTACTTCTCAGAGCCTTTTATTTCCAAGTCGCTCTATATGATAGCAGCAATATAACAGTGGTGCAGCGGCGATTAAAGCAGATATCATCAATCTTAATATTCCCCATGTGCCAAGTGACTATGTGTAAAGTCAGAGGTGACCGTGTGAGCGATAAAACAGAATGTTGAATTAATCTGCTGCATCACATTTTATGGAGGGCGATTTGGTTTGTTGTTTAACTGTCTGGTCAGTAAGTTGACTGTTGTGCTCTGACCTCATCGTGTTGCTTTTGGCTGCAGCAGCAGTTGCTTTTGGACAAGAGGAGTCGAACCCTACGCGCCTCGCACAGCTGGCCACGTTCTTGGGACACAGACATCAGATGATAAAGTAATCAAATGTTTTACTCACAGCTTGGTTTATCTGCCCCCAAGTGACCTGAAAAACAAATCACAAAAACGGCATGGGAAAGGTGTTTTTTGTACAGACAGGTGAAAAAAACAGATGATCTTTACAGTTCAGAGGATGTGGATCGAAGTTAAATCCCTCCAGGTTTCGTTTCATTGAAAGCAGTGGTTGACAGACTTTTGCCTTGTGTTTAAACCGCAAATTGACACTTTAATTATTGCCTCAGTGATTTTTTTTCCCTAATGTAATTACTCGAGGAATCGTTTCAACCCTACATCTACATACAGGGGCAGCATTAGGCGGCAGCGGCCGGGGAGGTCCTTCTGTCAATCTGCCCCAGGGTGGTTGTGGTACAGATATAGGTTACAGATGTAGCTTACCACCATCAGACGTAAATGGATCCACTGTGGATCTCAGAGTGTCTTGAGTGTTGAATTCTTGCTTGACTGATGCGTTATTGCGTGTGTGTATGTGTGTGTCATATCACGGTTGGTTGTACCCAGCAGCAGCAGCTTTCGGCTGGAGAAGCGAATGGGACCAAGTATGGAACCTTGGGGGACGCCTAGACACAGACACTGAAGATTTGTTGGGTAAATATGAACGAAAATCTCCTGATTAATATTTAAAAGCAGAACATTTCTTCTTTGATTCCACAACCTCTCCCCGCTGCAGTCTGATTCAGCTCGATTGTCGGCTTTCTGAATGGAGGGCACACGACACAGATATCATCGTCCATCCATTCTCACAGAGAATTCCTTCTACCGCCGGCAGAGAAACAAGCCATCTTCTTCACTGCTAATATGAGTACATGTACCCACACACATGCCCTCATGTACACAGTCATGCATACATGTAGGCACGATTTTGCACACATGTACCCACCAGCCAAGCATGTGTACACACACACACACACACAGACACAAGTGCCCACGCACACCCTTCAAAGCCACTCACACCTCGCCCCCGTAGAGTACATGTCAGTCCATCTGGGATCATTAACACTATGTTAATGAATATAGAGCTGAGGCCAGGAGCATGTGAGGAGAGATTTACAGAAAGAGACAGAGGGGCGGAGGATGGAGGATGATAATGGATTCTCCTCCAGCAAATGCAACGCCTGTGGTCGTTTGTGTGTGATCGATTTAACTTGAACAGTCAAAGCCGCCAACAATGAGTCAACAGCCATCAACCTAGCTATGTCAATAACAACAAATACACCATATCTAAGTCATCTATAAAACCTTCAATACAGCTCAGAGAAAGTATGCAAACATATTTGAAAAGGGCTGGGGTTCTAATCCATCAATTATCTCTTCAAACACCTTTAAAAAACTGCTTTACTTGCTACATGTGTTCTGTCTGATGGTCTTGTATTGGTATTCACCACATTTGTTATAAAACCATGGACCAACCATTGACCGACCATTGAGGGATACAGGGAGAATAAAAAACAGGCCAGTATGAAGTTAAGGGAGGAAAGAGGAGACGCTCAAGAACACAAAGATCAAGCATAGTGCTCGTTCATTGGAAATAACTGAACAGATGAACAGAAAACAGGGACGGAAGAAGAAGAAGACAGCAGAGAACAACAGATGAGCCGAGAGAACAGGCAGCGAGAGCGACCAGGAGATACAGTCAGACAAACGATGGCAAGCTGAGCAGCGTGGTTAAATATTTCACCGGGATTTGTTTGTGCTTTTGTGTGTGTGTGCGGGCATGTGTGTGTGAGAGTCCCTCAGAGACAGAAAGGAGGACAGAGTGACAGGGAGGGAGCGAACGAGCGAAGTGTGTCTGTTGACTGGCCGAGTTAATGATTCCTGTGGTCTGAATAGTGAGACAGTGTCAGTCACTGGTGTGTGTGTGTGTGTGTGTTTGGCGGGGGTCTCATTTACCCCCTTTCAACTCACACATGCACAATATGCTCAAACTCTTCTCTATGCGAGTCTATTTTGAGCCTATGACTTGTACATTTGGTACAAAAATTCATAAAATGACAGATTGTGTCATTTTATTGATTCATTCGTTTGTTTGTTTATTTATTAGGTTAGATAAATAAGCGATGGGCTTTAGTACACTTAAGCTTCCCCTCACTCTATTTCGCACAATTTTGTGTGTACATATGGACATATACATTTTTTTGTTTTCTTTGTTAATCATGTATGTTTTATAATTGGAGAAAAAAGAAGAAGGAGAAGAAGAATCAGGATACTTAACAAACACATGGAGCACTATTTAGCAGACATGTATATGAATAGAGGGCCACCTGTATGCAGATGAATGTCTGTGAATGAGAGCCAGAAGACGTTCCTTTGTGGTGCCAAAGAAGGAGCAGCTTGTCGGAGTGTGCCGCTATGAGCCAGAGGGCCAAGGGCCGCAGGAGGCCGGGGATGAAGGGACAGAGGGCAGCGGGGTGACAAGCTGTCCGTATGTAGATGAAACAATGCCAAGTGTTAACAAGCCTGAGCTCGCGGTAATGACAGAGATCGGGTGAACAAAAGGCGACTGTTTGAAACGCAATCTGTGATCCACGAGAGTCAATAGGAAACATATCACAGCGATTTATCCCGCTAAGCTCCTTTCATACCCTGTTCGTTGGGTGATAATGTGGATCGTCAGTGTGACCTTTTTGTTCCAATAACAGCAAAGGTTATTCTCCGTGGGAGGGCTGGCGCAGGCGCTCGAGGGCAAGACGGGCGATGGCGTGATGAAGGAGAGAAAAAAAAAAAGAACAAGACAGAAATGTGATCAACAGGATGACATCTTCTTAAATGTACCAACAATAGAGACAGTAGCAGGCATCAGAACACTCCTACACATGTGTGCACGCCAATAAAAACCTGTGCGAGTACGCACTCATCTGAGCCGCTGTTAACAGGCTGTGTTATGTTTTTGGGAGCGGGCGACGCCCAGTGTTTGCGTGTGTCTTTTTATCAATAACGCCCTTCTGTCGCTGTGTTCTATTCAGTGTTTCTACTCCACCTCATTTTGTTTTATTCTCCTTCCTACCGAGCACACCTGCTTCACGTTTCTCTCTGGCAGGTATTCCTCATGTTGTGGGGACATAAATCTCGTTGCACAGATCTTCTCTGCTGTCGAGGGTCAGGTCTTTTAGTCGAAATCGGCACGTTTAACGATGCAGGTTGAGTCTGGGGTGAATCTCCATTCACCCGTTTCATCCTATTTTCTGCATTTTTAATGGCTTAAGTTGCCTTATGACACTTTTCCACTACACAATTGAATCTACACGGCTCTGAAAGAACCCTGTGGTCATCGATCGCCGACACAGAACTCTGCTCCGTCCGGCTCTAATTACAAATGTTCTATCAGACAACAAACATCTGTTCTTCATAAACGGACAGTGTGTGTTCAACGAGAACGTGACGACGAATAAAGAACTGAATCGCTATCGACGGTAGAACTAACAGTAGACTCCTGGTGGAAGGTAGAGGGACGTCCCTCTGTCTGTAGGGACCGATCAGAGGACGTCCCTCTGTCTGTAGGGACCAACCAGAGGACGTCCCTCTGTCTGTAGGGACCAACCAGAGGACGGCCCTCTGTCTTTCAGAGAGTTTAACAAAACTAAAACGCCATTAAAAACTTTAAATGATACATAGAAATAGGAGAAAAAGGTTTGTTGGGGTTCAACAGGGTTAACATTGTACTGGTTAATATGTTGATAACTTTCTGTTGAACATTTCACAAACACTTTCACCATATTTTGCTTATTTTATTTTTGGCATCTTTATCTTATATTTCCAATTCCTTCTGAGCTACTTTTACTATGAAATTTCACTCCCAGGAAAAAGACTTAATGTTCAGCGCACTCAACTTCTAAACCGAATCACGTGAGATCACACTTGACCGCAGATGTTTAGGAAGAAAACATCCACAATGTCGCTTCTACACGTTAAAGAAAGTTTGGTTTCGGAAACCGGAAACACAGATGACGGTTCGACTGAAAGTCACGTCATCACGTTTGTGAGAGTCAGGAGTCATTTTCACTGTGCTGCAGTTTGACTCAAGTTTCTCATGAAAAACGATCAGTGAGATTTGCCATGACACCTCCAACTGTACGTACTGTGTGTGTGTGTGTGTGTGTGTGTGTGCCTGCACCATCTCCTGCATCCTTTCCTCTTATCAAAACACGTATTCTCACGCAGGCGATGTCTCTCCGTCCTCTAACACCGTCTGTTTTTGTTCCGCAGATCCATTTACCTCACACAGGTTAGAAAAAAAATGGTTTTCTTTAACTGCTCCTGTTATGTAAGTTTGGGATTTCCACAGCAGTTTGAATCACTGGCGGCTGAGACTGTGATGCCTGGAGACAAATCCCTGAAAAATAAACAAGCAGGTTGAATTGAGCAGCCAGGTCTTCCCCAGGTGTCCGTGAATCCACTCGTACCACTGTCAGTCTTTGCATCTTGACAAACGTGTCGTCTGTGATTTCCGCAGCCGTTTCTGTCAAACTATTTGTGTCGGTATGTGTTTGCTGGGGCGGCGTGAGGGTTCAGTCTCAGTCTGCGATGTGTCTCTGGTTCCTCCTGCCAGCAACACTTTGAATATGTGTTTACACATCTTGTGTGTGTCTGTGTGTGTGTGTGTGTGTGTGTGTACACATATCGAATGTGTAGGCCATTCAGTGGGGGGGATCCCCTCCGTCTGCCACAGC
>CAAKHB010002889.1:20313-31065 GCA_901007665.1 Aeoliscus strigatus | reverse complement strand
CCCCACACACACACACACACACACACACACACACACACACCACGAATTAGTATCACTACAAACACGTGGGCTGAGACCAACCCAAAGCAACAGACATAGTGTCCCGACCAATCAGCTGCGAGCTGGTGACAGGTACGCACGTGACAGGTAACAAATATGCTAAGTTTAGAACATAGGACAAGAAAACGACGCTGACGAATCCCTTTTAAGCGCAGCTGTGTCTCTGCAACATTACGTAGCTTGAAATGCTTTGCTATATGCTATGCTAACAAAAAGCACAAACGTTTGTTGTGGAAATTCACTGAGAAGAAGAGCTGACTTCTCCGGTGAGTTTGCATTGTACGGCACATCACAGCGCACCCGTTGCCGTGGAAATGGCAGTAGTTCACGTGAGGTCGCAACGAGCTCTGCCTCAGTGTGAACCGGACTTTTGCGGGGACCGTTGGGTTGCACGCGGATTCACGTAGCTGCATGTTGCATGTTGTTGTCTGTGGTCTGGACTGGACTTATGAACAAGGTAAAAGTCTAAAAAAAGGAGTGTAGATGGGAGGTGGAAAGAAGGCTGGAGGCGCTGAGCTGTCATTCTCAATTTTGTCTTGTTTGTAAGTGAGAGGTGAATCTCTGCCGAAGGCAAAAAGAAAACCGGACGAGCGGTGGAAGGGGTGTGCGTCGGGTGGCGCCGGCGCGTCATGAGATCCCGCGTGTGTTGTTGTGCTCCGAGCGAACAGGTCCGGCCTGATCGGGCTCGTTCCAATTCTGTCACGGCGGCTTGTTTGTACACGCGCCCTCACATGTTCGTCCTGCGAGACGCTGAGCAAATGTTTGCGTGATCATCCATCAGCGCAGTTATTTGTTATTATTATTAGTGGATTAACTAGGAGGCAACAGGGTGTGTGTCCTGGGTGAGTAACCGCCATTTTTTTGGTCTCCCCTGCAGCTTCCTGTGGGACGAGTACACCGTGGAGGTGCACATTAACGACTATCTGGACATCGTCTGCCCCCACTACGCCCCTGGCGAGGTGGCGCAGCATGTGGCCGAGCGCTACACGCTGTACATGGTGGAGCGGGAGGACTATGAGGTGTGCAAACCGCACTCCTTCGACCAGCTGCGTTGGGAGTGCTCGCGTCCGTTCGCGCCACACGCGCCCGAGAAGTTCTCTGAGAAGTTCCAGCGTTTCACCCCCTTCACCCTGGGCAAGGAGTTCCGACAGGGAGAGAGCTACTACTACATCTGTAAGTATTCAGTCCATTAGTTCATTACAGAGGTCGCGTTAGGTCGGTGAGCAGTTTGAAACAAAACCTACTAGAGAATCACTCCTAGACCTCAGACCTCCAATCAGCTCATTTCCACCCAATATTTTCATCTACACTCGCGTCATCTCCAGTCAAATGGAATCAAATAAAATCATTGGAAAAAAAGACACCTTGGTACACTAATCATGACCTCTGACCTCTAGTTTTTCTTTTTGTTCTTCATTTTCTTTGTTATTTCAATAGTAAAACACCAGGTGGGCTCCACCCCCGACCTTTGTGTTAACAGACAGACCCACTAACCACTGGTCCACAGAAACAGTCCACTGCTACTATTGTGCTCCTGGTCCATTAGCAGCATTTACTCAATACGCTGGTTCCTCCAACAAAACATTGATCTACCAAGGAACTGAAGCGTTCTTCCTGATTGGCCGGTTGCCATGGCCACCGAACAGCTGTGTGATTGCTCTATTATGGCCGACGGTCAAGCTCAGTTGGAGCTGCTCACTGAGTTACCGTGCCCACGATCTGATCTTTAACAGTACCTAGTCATGAACCGTTCCCCCCTCTCTCCTCCTTTCAGCCAAGCCGATGCATCACCACGGCCAAGACTGTCTGAGGCTCAGGGTGGACGTGGTTGGGCACAAAGGCTCTGGGAAGGCTCCTGGGGACAAACCCAAGGCAGAGGAGACGGGGAAAGGCTTCGACGGAGGGAAAGTCAAGTTCCCCAAAGACGGAGGCGTTCACAACCCCTCGAACCGGCTCCCAGCAGGTGAGCATCCATTCCCCACACACGTCTAGGTGTCAGCCGAGTCTGTGTCTGACCCCCCCTCCCCCTTTCCTCTCTCTCTGCCTGCGTAGACGACCCTGCTGCGATGGAGCCGAACGTTCAGAGGAGCATCGGCAGCTCAGGATCACCTGTGGCCTGCGTCTCCTCCTCGCTCGCCGTCGCCGTGGTTCCGGTCTTGTTAGCGCTGACGCTGCACTGAGGACGCCGAGACGCCACATCAGGAACATTGTTATGAGCCGGCGCTGGTCGCCGGGAGAGAACACTCCGGGACCTTTTGATACAGACTTTTTCTACAAGCACAGACCGAGCTGAGGGGTGTGTGTGTGTGTGTGTGTGTGAGTGTAAGTGATTGTGGGACGTGGATCGTTCCAAAGAAGAGGACCTCAAAGTTGTTTTTGTTTTTTTATAACGTTGTCAAGAAGATTGCAATTGGGTTTTTTTTGTTTTTCTTACCATTCAACATCCACTTTGTTTTCATTACAAACAACCGCACACAAACGGATCAACACAATTTACATGAAGATTACACACACACACGCACACACACACAATGGTACAGCTCCCTTGTTGTTTTTCTTCTGTGTCAGAGGAAGGATTCATTCTGTGTACAGGGAGCAATGGCGGCTAACTGTTTAAAAGTGGGTAAACGTCATGTAGGATTATTGTGATGTTCATGTGTAGCACTCAGCTCCCAGTTTTCTTCTCCGCTGACGGCACGAAATGTACACGTTGTGGTTTCCAGCACACGCGGCAGAAAATAACGTTCTCAGCAGGAACACAAAGTTGTTTGTTTGTGACCTTTTGTGTGTGTGTGTGTGTGTGTGTTTTCTTTCGCACGTGACTGCAAGTAGATGAGGTGATAAATTATTATCGCAAACATCCCGAATGAACCAAAAATAAAAGTGTTTCATAGGCAGTTTGAACAGGAAGATATTTATTAGGGGAGCTGAGCTTTTTAATAGCTGGTTCTTTCCTCATCCTCCGCTGTGGTGACAGTATGGTACACTGGTGTTGTCAAACCTCAAACTGAAGGGACATTTTAAACGTGTTTCTTTTCCTCTCCAAATGTTTTGTAAGCTAATATGTAAATCTGTACATAAAAAAAAAGATGTTTTAAGATGTGAATTGCCTTTAGTGAAATAAAAAAAAAGTGATGTAATGAACTACGTTTTCTCCTCCGTGACGACGAAATCTCACAATCCTCTTCGGCCTTTTTACTCGCAGGTCTTTCCCAACCTCTATTTTCCTCATCGTCTCTCCTCTGCCCTCTCTGTCTTTCATCCGTTGTGCCACGGTTTGTTCTGGCTGAGGTTTCACAGACTGAAAACCAAACACGACAGACTAGAGGGGGATGATGAAGAGGGGCAGTGGAGGGAGAGAGGCCCACGAGCACACTAACAAGTGGGTGTGAAGGTGTCACTCTCGCTCCTTCTTTTTACTGCTTCAGACATCCTCTTTGGAGGCCGAGCTGAGAATCGGCCCACACGGGGCTGGTGATGGTGGAAGGACGCGGGAGCAAACCAACCTTCAACCCTGAGTGCTGACTGAAAACTGTCAAAAGTCACCGGTCTCTGCAAAAACCCTTCTGCACACACAAAAAAATGGAGCTGTTTGCTCATACCTTGAATTCACCGCAGATGATCGCACAGTCTCTCACACTGTAATGTAACACCATGGAGATGTGCTGTCACGTACGACACTCGCTGTGAAGATGAGCTCATGTAACATACATATACTGTATATGATGACGCAATGAACTTGGACTGAAAGATTAAAAAAGAAAAAGAAATTAACGCGGCTAATTCTCATGCAAAAAGCAGAGAACAATATTAAATTTAAATTTATTATATTTTTTAAATATTGGTTTTGCTTGAAAAAAAAAAGTTATATTACTGTTCTGTTTGTGTAGGTTTTCACAAATGTTACAAACGTAGTCTAAATTCCAAGCACAAAACACGAAACTTTGTGCAATGTCATTTGAAACTGAATGTCAAACAGAAGTAAACCTTGGGAATGAGGAAGGAGCGGAATTAAGGAGTGTAGGACTTACAGGGAATGGAACGTTTCCTCTTTGCAAATGCATGTCAGTTTAAGGTCCTTAACAACGGCTGACAAATGAAATATTAATCCTGATGTTAAATATTCACCATTATAACTGCGATCAGAATCAAAATCTGCTTCAGTGGTCACTTAACATGTTTGTACAAGTTGACTGTGTTCATAAGTCAGTCAGTGATCCAGGACCAAAAAAAAGATGACATATAAGAACAAAGGCCAGCAAATAGATCTAAATAAAAGAAAGAAATGGATAGTCCACTTGAAAACAAATCAAAGGTGTGTTTCGTGATAGAAGGTTCAAGGTTTATTTGTCATGCCAGAGGAGGTGTTGGATGAAGCACTTTGGTTTCTGACTTTGCACTGTGAAAGTGCTCCCTGGATACTACTACTCATACTACTCTTGTTGAGCTACTTTGACGTGTGGGTTTGGACCTGGAGCCAGCGACAGGTAACAGGCCGCAAGTTGACAAACCCACCGAATTAACTAGGGTATGCAAACAATGTCGGTCGGCATTTCACCAAGTCACAAACACACAACGTTAATCCTTAGACCTTGAGGGACAAACCAACTTTAATTAAAATGTGCTAAGTCCCTTCATGAAGCCGCCCCGGTTTGCCCTCTCCTCCCTCCTCCCTCCTCCCTCCAGAATCTCTCCGGCTCACGTGATGACGTCAGGCGCCACGTTTCGTTTCCCGTTCCACCACCTGATTGGAGCAAGTCGTCCCCGCCTGCTTCGTGGTTCAGCCAATCAGAGGACAGAATCGCCCAGCGCACTGATTGCAAACACGGAAATAGAGCAGGAGGAGAACCGAGAGGCGCGTCATCGTCTGTTTGCTATCCGAAAAACTTTCACAATTCCGGTTTAGCAGCTGGAATTGGAAACAGACAGTGTTCATAACAGAACACAGGGACTATATATGTTTTAAAGCGGTATATGGACTTGATATGAATCTTCTATCATGGGCCTGCATCGTGTTTACAGTCGGAATGTTCTCGACTGGACTGTAAGTTCAACAAACGTAGCATCTTTCCATCGTTGGAAGTGTGTGTGGTGTGTGTGTGTGTCTGTGTCTGTCTGTCTGTGTCTGTGTCTGTGTCAGTCACAGTGGTTGATGTTCACCCTACTGTGTAAAATCAATCTAGTATAAGAATCAGGAAACATCACAAGGCAAATTCACATTAAAACAAGGTTTTGCTCGTGATGACACATCATAGTACCGCGACAGCGATTCTGTGATACTTCATCCATAGAAAGCCAACTCAACTATGACACATTTCAATATGTGTGATAAGCCGCTGACAAAGAACTGCTTTGAACAAAACACAAGCCAGCCGTCAGAAAAGGGTGTGATGACTTGATGAGTTACCACGATAGTTACGTTCTAAACGTCATAGCCTGAATCACTGAGGAGGCATCGTGCCCATTTGTGACAACTGAGGAATTTCTGTGTAGAAAGCGTGTTTTTTCTGCACTGATTTAACACTGCGATTACTCGTGATTCCCATTCTACACTGTAGATTCTGCATACGAGTCCTCTGTGTGTTTGTTTCTAGGTCGGACCTGAAAAAGATGCACGAAACCAAGAGTGCTGAAAACATCCAGTTTCTGCCTTTCCTCACCACGTGTCTTAAGTGAGTGTTTGTTTGTTTGTTTGTTTTTTTAATGCACAAACCTCCTGCACAGGAAGACAGGAAATGTGACGCCATGTCAGCACGGAAACGGGCTCTGAATAGTGTGAAATGGAACGGTCCCCATAAAAGCGTTTGTCCACACAAATCCAGTGAATATGCTGTTGTACACCCTCCAGGCCTGTAGGGAGCACTGTAATGCTGCCACAGAAATACACCAGAAACTGAGAAGAAGACATGGAGCAGGCCACGAATCCCGTGTGATGTAAACAGACACACATTACATTCAACACAGTGAGCCGCCATTGTTGTTGCTAGCCAGTTAGCATGTGGGCTAAAGAGAGGTGGAGCTATGATGTCATCAGCTCAGAAGAGATGCGTATAGGTTGGACACACGCAGGAGAAACGCTGACACCGTCACACTTATTGACTCTGGGACCCGGTTTCAACAACCAAATGTCCAGAACCTTCTCCGGTTCACCCGAGCTCGTCTCCGTGTGGACGTGGTCTGAGTAAGAGAGAATCGGCCGCCCATGAGCAGGTCCTCACGTCTGATGCTCCTCCCCCCTCCTCCCACAGTAACCTGGGATGGCTGTATTACGGCTTGCTGAAGAGAGACCGCACCATCGTCCTGGTCAACGTCATCGGGGCGTCTCTGCAGCTCCTCTACATCTTCATCTACTTCCAGTATACCACACAAAAGGTCGGCCCTCAAACCAGTACTACTACTGCTACTCAGGTCACGGGAGTTTGGTTTTTTTGTGACCTCAACTCGACGTGTTTCGCTCCAGAGGCAGGTGATGTCCCAGACCCTTGTTGCAGGAGCGGTGCTGGTGTGCGGTTGGTGTTATTTCACCATGTTGCTTCCTGAAGGCGAAACTCAGCTCAAGCGGCTGGGCCTCATCTGCAGCGTGGTGACCGTCAGCATGTACCTGTCCCCCCTCACCGACCTGGTACGTGTGTCTCCTCCCAGCAGTCCACAGTCAGACTGGACGACCTGAATGACGGGGCGAACATCCATCGGTTCCTGAAAGTTGACAAGTTTCACTTCACATCCAGCGTGCTGTCATTACGGTGATGACTGCCGGCTTCCCGGGCAACGCAGCGCATCGGATTACCGTAATGACAGCAACATGGCTGCTCTCCTTGCTCCAACCTCTCAGCTTTCAGTGCCCATTAGATGTTTTCTCCAGAGTGTGAAAGAATGGATGAGTGTTTTTTTTAATTTTGAACATGTGCAAGTAACGCATTGAAGTAAACAAACAAACATAACCAACAGGAATAGTCAAAACAATAACAAGAGTCCAGTCAACAATACTAATACGAACCCAACATGTCTGAAAAGGAGGTTGAAACATTTACGTGATACATATTTACAAAAAATAGAAAGTAAATAGCCTAAGTAAACAGTACATGAATCCTTTATGAAAACATCCGATGGTCAAAGTCTACCTCCCTGTACCTCGTGAAAAACATGTTTGTACGCTAGCACGGATGTAGCACCGGCGTTAGCATCGGTGTGAACGACTTAATGTGAAATAGAAAACTGCGTTTGCAGTGTTTGGGGATAACATGGAAGTGTGTGTTACATCATTTTATGACAAAATAAAGACTAGAAATGCACTCGTGGAGCTCAGACCTCCTCTAATAAATCATCCAACAGTCAGTTACTTGTGATTTCTGCAGAAATAGTGTGAATGAATGTTGTGTGCCTTGACAGTCGTCAGACACGGAATCGGTCGAGAACGTCCGTTCAACGTTCAGACATCTTTAACCCGTTGGTTCCAGACACTTCAGCACCGACGTCGTCTCCGACAGCGACCAGGCGTCAGCTCCTCAGCTGATGAGCGTCTCTGCCTCCCACATGTGTGCAGCTGTTTGTCTCCACAGGCTCTGCTGTCCTCCGTCCTTCTGCCTCGTCCTCCCTGGTCTCTGCTTTCCTGTTTGTCTCCTTCCCTCCATCTGCCTCGTGGCTCCCGTCCGTTTCCTGCCATTCTTGTCTTCGTCTGCATCTTCCTGTTTTTCTCTCTCTGTTCCTTTCTCTTTTTCCCCATCTTACATTTTCCTCCTCTCTTCTTACTACACTTTAATAACTCACACCTGTGTTTGTGTAAGCGTACATTGGAGTACCGTAATTACCGTGCGTGATGAGAAAACATCCACCGGTTCCTGAAAGTCAACCGTAATCCCATTTGCTGTGTTGCCAGAAGCCATTACCGTAATGGCAGCGCCTTGGCTGTGAAGTGCAACCTGTCAACTTTCAGGAACCGATGGACGTTCCTTCTTCACACCAGGGCGGGAGGAAGGGGAACCGAGTTCTCAGCTTTCAGGAACTGTTCAACGATTTCTGTGCAAATAGTTGTGTAATTACGGTACTGAAGTTGAAGACGAAGTTGCGTTTATCACCTCGTCTCCTCTCCCAGGCGGCGATCGTTCACAGCGGCGACGTGCAGCGTCTGTCCTTCCCTCTGACCGTGGCCACGCTCCTGACCTCCACCTCCTGGGTCCTCTACGGCCTCCAGCTCAGCGACAGCTACATCGTGGTACGACACACTCAGCACCTCCCCCACCCCGGCCCCCCGGCGCCGACTCGATCCTGAAGACGGGTCAAGACAATTGCCTTCTTCTCTTGTGGTTTCCAGGTTCCCAACGCGCCTGGGATCGTCACCAGCCTCTTCAGATTTTATCTGTTTTGGAGATTCGCGTCCGTCGACCCGTCCCCCCCCTATAAGTCCATGCAGATCTGAGGCTGAGCGGGGAGGAGCTGATGGGAACGAGGCCAGCGTCGACGGGGCAGACGTCCGCAGAGGGGGTGGCACCGCACCGCCGTCCCCGACTTACACAGAGGACAGAAACTGCCCCAGGAGTGGACGCCACTCGTGGAGTGGAGGTATTTTGTACGTTTCATTCCCGCGGGCGCCAACGCGCACACACACACACACACACACACACACACGTGTGAAACACATTCAGGTGAATTTCAAAACAACTCAGCCACCAAAACACGTGTTTTTGTCAAAGTGCCTTCTGTCAGCTGTCACTGCCGTCACACACCAGCTGAGTCGGACCCCCGTGGAGGGTCCGATCCACAGAGCTGGTGCAGCTGTGACTGTTATTAGCTGCTGTTTCCTCCTGTGTACTTCACCGTCCTCTGTGGCACATCTAGATTCTCCCCACAGCTCAGTGAGGCCGGAATATTTCAAAATAGGTCACATCAGTGGTGTTTTTTTTGTTTACATATATATGTCTATATATATATGCGTAGAATAGTTTTATACACATTGTATGTATGTCAGCGGTCAAACAGACATAAAAGAGATTTATATTCAACAAACTTATTCAGCCGCAGTATGAAAGCTGAAAGACTTTATTTTTTTTATCATGATTTCCCAACACAACAGGGGTAACCCGTCGCTCTCAGATCCGACGCGGAAGAGATGAACGCTGTTGCTTTTGCCTGCGAGTTGTTTTGCGAGTTTCTCCTGGTCATCGCGGTTGTTGACCTTTGTGGCTCCATGCGCGTGCGTCGTGGACGTGATGACTCACGAGTCAGATGTCAGAGGTACAATGTCAATAAAGTTTTAACCTAAAAAAAAAATCAACGACTTTGATTTGCTGACGCCAAAAAAAAAACGCCACACGCGCTCACTCGAACCTTTGATGTACAGAGGTTTGTGTTGGACGTCTTGTGACGTGTGTGTGTGTGTGTGTGTGAGAGAGTGAGTGTGTGAGTGAGTGAGTTGAGCGTTTGTGCAAAAGCAGACAAAAGCCTGTTTGATGGTGCAGCGGCGCGAACGAGCTTGTTTGTGTGCGTATGTTGATACAGAGAGGGCAGCGGTGGGAAAGGCCACGCCAGAGGTTCTCATCCCGTGTGTGTGTGTGTGTGTGTGTGTGTGTGTGTGTGTGTGTGTCAGAGTGGTTTCTCTTCCTGAGCTCAAACAGCCTGACAGACTCAACACAGTATTGTGCTGTAATGGGGTGTTATGTAGGAGAGCAGATAAGCGCCCAGGACGGGAGGTGGGAGATAAATGAGCCGGGGGTTGAAAGAGGGAGCGAGGCAGAGAGCTGTGGAGAGGAGGAAGGGGCGGGGAACCACGTATCCGATCCACAGGTTCGATACGGGCGCCTCGAAACACACACTGACGAGACTTTGATTGTTCATGGATGAATATTTAATAAAATCAAACTGTTAATGGTGGAAGATGGTCTGTTGACGCTGAGACAACGCTTCATTACATATCTGAAATCCATAAATAGGCAGCACCGTCTGCAGCGCAATGATCATAATCTGAACTAGATATGAGAAATTGGAGTGGATTGTAGAGACACACAAGGTACCTCCTAATGTATGAAATGAACAATAAATACTAAGAATAAGTAATCTGGTTGCTATTTTTATATTATTATGATTATTATATAAATTATATATTATAAATTATATAAATGATTATTATTATTATTATTATTATTATTATTATTATTATTGTTTTTATTACGTTCCAGAATAAAGAAGTAAATGCGATGTTTGGTCATAGACCTTTTTCAAGCAATAGAAAAGATTTCTTTTTATTACTCTGGATGCACCCGCCCAAAAAATAGAGATGTGTGCAGATTTTTGCTGTTCCCAGATTTTTGCTGTTTTTTTTTGTTGTTTTTTTTTGTTTTTTTTATAAAATGCAACTTTATAACTGAAATTCTTACAAACAGAAGATGACATTTAATAAAAAGAATCATTTAATATTTATTAAATATTTTTGTGGGGAAAAAAAGCCATTATGTGCAAAAGCAGGGTGGTGTCCATGGACATTCGTCAGGAGCGGCGGACGATGTGTGGAGCCAGCGAGACGCGTCGCGCCCTCATTAGACATCACGCTTTTATTGTGACGAGACAAAGTGCTGGACGTTCGTCAGGACAATCAAAGCTCAGCCCGCGCACTGATGCAGACGTGTCGCTGGTTCGGGGCCAAGTAGGAGCACGAGGCCGATGGTTTGTGTGCGACTTTGTGGCGTGGGGTGGGTGGGT
>CAAKHB010002889.1:0-15054 GCA_901007665.1 Aeoliscus strigatus | reverse complement strand
GGGCCCCCCCGCCGATGAAGCAGAAGGCCGGGCACACGGGCGCCGAGCAGTCCACGTGGCCCTCCCACAGGACACGCAACGAATGGGCGTCGTAGAAGGCCACTCGGCCTTTGTCACAGTCCAGACACACCCCCAGTCGGGGCGGCAGAGGCGCTGTGTGAGGGTGAGGCAGGTTGTGGGGGTGAAGTCCAGCCTGGCTCTGGCTCTGGCTCTGGCTCTGGCTCTGGCTCTGGCTCTGGCTCTGGCTCTGGCTCTGGCTCTGGCCCTGAGGAAGCAGGATCTTGCCCATGCCAATGGTGAGGAAGCAGAAGGGAGGAGAGTCCTGGCCGTCCTCTGCCCCGCTGTCATGGCCGCTGTCTGGCTCGCAACTTCGGGAGCAGATGGGAGAGAATTTGGTTACAGAGTGGAAAACGTATTTACTAGTAAGAATTATCCTCGTGGTTAGCACCGCCGCCTCAGACAAGGCCACGTGCGCTGTAAAAAGTCACAATGTGGTATCTCTGCTGCCCCCTAGTGGCCACAAAATACACGCTTCATGTAGGCAAAGAGGAATCTTTCTAGAGACGCTCATGTTTGTCTGTTTAGATGTCGAACCCAAAGCTGGTGGAGTTTGTTGAATGAAATTCACTCATTTTCATAGCTGAGGTGAGTTGATGGTTTCTTTAGTGGAACTAGAAAAGCACATCCGAGAGCTCGGACCTCGGAGCTCGGGGCTCATTTCACCCATGTTGTGATGTCCACCCAGTATTATCGTCCTCCATTCATTGATCTCCTCTAATAAATTCATTGATCATTAAAACATGACTTTGTCACTAACAGTCAGATAGACAGACGTACATCACGTCTGTGTTTTCAGTCGTGTTGATGATGACAGTTCTTCTTCAGCCTCGTGTCATTTCTGCGGCGGTTACTCACCGAGGGCTGGCCATGTCTTGTGGGAGGTGGAACCACTCTTGGAGCTTGACCTCCTGTCCTACGCCAACCTGCACGAGGGCGACACAAACCCGAGGTCAGACCGCTTCGGTCGTGACCCCACGTGTGTCTCACCTGCGTCGCTCTTACCTTCACCAGGTAGGAACCGGGCTCCACGGTGCACGCCCAGTAGTGTCGGCCTTGGCTGACGGCCAAGTCGGCCACCAGCAGGTCAGAAGTCAGGTGGCAAGACGTGAGCATGCGGTCGGCGACCCTCAGGAGGGAGAGGCCCGGCACGCTGCGGGCGTAGGTCTGGCCTTTACCCAGCGCCAGCCTGTCGCTGTGCAGCCCCCAGCGAGAGTCCAGCGCAAAGCTCAACACTGAGAGGAGGAGCAACAGGAAGGGAAAATGGGGGGGTGAAGGAAGGAGTCACGGGTAAGGAAGGTGTTAAAATCTGGAGCTGGGACAGTTTACAGCAAACCTGAGCACAGGAAGGAGTCAGAGAGACACACAATCAGCTGATAAACAGAACGTGTGCGCTCAGGAGTGAATGAGTGATGGCTTGATGAGGGAATGTGAGAAATAAGATGAGGACATGTAGCCTGGAAATCCAGACCCCCGTCTAGAAAGATGTAGGTTCTGGCAACGAGCGATAGACCTTCTCAACTCAAGGGGCGGCACCAACGGGTCTACGCGCGGTTGGATACGACCTGTCAGAGCAACGAACAAGATGACATCAGAGCGCCGAGTAAATGTCAGAGTTTGTTTTGGAGGAGAGTGGAACAGGGATTGGGAGATGGCGTGGAAATGAGCCTCTGTTGGTCTTTGTCAAGATAATTCAAACGGCCGCCCGTGTGTACGTAACCACTGTCATCATCCTCTGAAGCCCCGCCCACAGACTCTGATCCCACCTACATCCAACAGTTCATGTCCGGTTCAGACAGACCAGCAGAGAAATTCCAAACCGGCCAGAAGTACTTCTGGATTTCCAGGCCAGAGGATGTTTAAAGGGAAACTGTTGGTTGAAGAATACGGAATTTAAAAAAGTACAGAAAAGACAGACCTGAAACAAAGACAAAGGTGGAAACGGTCTGACTGGGATGAAACGGCAATCCAGAAAAGGCAGATGTGGCGCAGAAGGTAAAACTGACATATGTGGGAATGGAGAAAATCAGAGGATGGAGAGAAGAATTCATATTAGTCAAACAGAGGAAGCATCCAACATCATTAGAAAACATGTCAAAGTCGGAGACATTTTTTCAGGTTCATTCAAAAACACTAAAAATCAACGTGTTGGAATGACGGAGTGGGTGATACATGGAAAACAATTTGAACGCAGATGTCTCACCAGGCGCTGGTGGCGTGTGGAGGTAGACCTCCTCGCTGTAGTCGCCGAACCCGGCCTTGTTGCAGCCCCTCACCCTGAGCACGTACACACTGTCCATCTGCAGCTGGTCGATCACGGCGCTCGTCCCCCGCACGTCGTCCATCCGTTGCCACGCCGTCATGGCACTGGGGGATCTGGTGCCGCCCCACGTGGCCCCGGCTCCTCCTGCCCGTCGTTGGTATTCGACAGAGAAGTGCCAAGCCGGAGCCGAGTCCTGAGGGAGGCGCCAGCACAGGAACAGCTGGTCGTACGCCAGCGTCTTCTGGGTGTCAATGACCGGGGCCACGGGGGCTGTGAAGGACACCATGACGTTCATTGATGTCACGGGCACGGACATAGGTGGACATAGGTGTCTTAGGGGTTTTAATGGCGATATGAAACCATGGACGACAATATTGGAGTCGGTGCAGTCATGGTGCTTTTCCACAACACAGTTCCAGCAGGTTTTTGTCACAGACAAGAGAGAGAATAGAGACGGAGCAGGACCCGATCTGACGGACTGAATCTCTGTGGATGGATCTGCACCAGTTTAAACCGACAGAGATCGACCAACTGTAGATGTTGAGATTTCCAAGAGGAAGTGTCACGTCTCTGTACCTACCACGTTTCCAAGCACACTGACGCCCATGTTGTCACAACCCACCTCGTATGAACTCCAGGCTGTTGATGAGCTTGACCTCTTTGGATGCGTCGAGGTGAAAGTGTCTGAAGGAGGGGTCGGCGGAGAGCGAGAAACACTGCAGGTGTCCGATGGCTTTCACCAACCTGGAGCGAGACAGAGAAACTGAGATAATCCAGAAGAAAAAAAAGAATTTGGGAGCTTTGAAGAAAGGAGCTGGAGGAGCTGAACCTGTTGTGAGTGACTCTGCCGGCCTGAACGAAACATGGCGGATCGGTCTCCTTGAGCAGCTCCTGGGTGTAGGCCATCAGACCGGCATGCTCCAGCAGGCCTCGTCTCTCTGACACCTGGGCGGACAGGGCCTCTTCCCTCCTGCAGCGGGATCCTTCCAGGGCCAAAGTTAAAGCCCCCTGACGCTCGACCAGAGCTGCCCCCAGCTCCCGAATACAGTGGGTCAGCTGGTGCAGAGCCACGGCGCTGTTGGCCTGCAGACAGAGGAATACAGCAAACGGAGAGCGAGGAGATGGTTCCCTGAGGTTCTGCATGCTGTTCCACCATGTGCAGTATTAGAATGTACTTGAATGATTGAGTCACAAAATTCACATTGACTAAAACAACTTATTGGGTTAAATTGTCGGCTGAGATGTTTCGCCACTCATCCATAACTAGAGCTAGTCTAGTCAAGAACTAGTGGGCAGCTCTTATATGTGTAGTCCTTATATGTGTAGTACGTGCAGTCAGAGTCCTTTCCCAGCTGCGGACAGGAAGTTGTCAAATGGAACGCCCTCCGAACCGGGGGTTGTCATTCCCAGACCCAACCAATCGCTCAAGCTTCTCGACTGAGCAGTGAAACCTCTCCAAGCAAGCTAGTAAGTCCAGTTGCCGGTGATTCAACACAGGTTCCTACAACCTGGATGACTGAGACCTTCCCAGACCCCGAGTGAAGGCTGAGACGCTACCGCACCTCCATCTGTTTGATGGCAGCTTCCAGCTGACTGATCTGGCTCTGTATCGTCTCCTGGTTGGCCAAGACATAGTTGACCTCCTTGGTGACCTTTTCCTGTGAGAATAAAAACCCAATCATTTCACTGCTGCCAATACCTAGATCGTACCTGTGCAAACAGAGACACTCGCCTTGAGGGCTTGGTAGGCTTGAGTTATAGGCAGAACCTTGTGTCCATGGTGGGCGCGCCGGAGCTTACAGAGTGGGCACAGCAACCTCTGACAGTTGCGGCAGTACCACTGCAGTCGCTCCTGCTCGTGCTCTGTGCATGTTAGCACCTGTGGGCGCCGAAGAGGATTATTAATGATAGAGCAGTTCTATCTGGTGCTTTTCTGGACACGGAAAGGCGCTAACGTTGCTTCCCATTCGCACCAAATTCGCCTGTCCAACCACCACCAAACATTCATTCACGTTCACACAGGACAGTGTGGAAACTGGGTGACGTGTCTCGCCCAGAGACACGCTGGCACAGCTTGGATGGAGAACGAACCACTCGGAGAACAAACGAATCTTGATTTGGGTATCGGACAGCCTCCTGAGCTAACGCCGCCCCGCGACTATACGGCACAATGACAATAGGGACAAACCTTTGGTCGAAAGTTGTTGGTGGGTAGGATGTGTTCGTGCTGGGCTCGAGGGGTTCCCCAAGGGTGGTAGAGCTTGAAACACTCGTTGCAGAAGTTGGACTTGCAGTCGGCACAGCCCTTCGTGGCCTCCAGAGCCTGAGGGGGCTTGCAGAAGCCGCACATGATGGCGATGCTGCCCAGACTTACCGTGTGTCTGTACCTGGAGGAAAAGCAGTGACTCAGGACGTCGTTCTGCAGCAGTGGGAGGCGACAGCATCGTTCACCCGGACCCTCTTTTCAGTTGTTGTGTATACGACTCTTGACCTGCCCGACCTGGATAACAGCTGCCGTTTTTAGCGCATTGCAAAACATGCAGCGTCACACTTCCCAACCGCGGCCCACTCATCAAACCTGCTGCGTGTGAAACCGGGAAAGTGCCGATCCCCACAACCCCCCCACCCCACCCACCCCCAGATCCCAGAACAGTTTCTACAGCAGATCCTCTGGCTTTGATCTCCTCTTTTTGAACCGATGAGAGGATGATTAAAGAGGGAAGAGAAGTGCTTTGACACATACAACGTTGCTCAGGTTTTAACACTGTTGTCGTTTGTTGAACTCTGCAGTTTTTTGTTTTTTTTTGGAGTCGTTCCCTGATATCTGCTCCTCGGGGTCACGAGTAGATGAAAGATTCATGATTGAAACTCCTTCAGGCAAAATGAATTCCTGCACGTACTTCCTACGTTGTCTACAGGGCCGATTGAAGCGCCTTTTATTTGTATTTTTAGAACGACCAACGATCTTATTGTCACAAGAATAAGACGATAGATGGCGTTCATGAATGTGTGTCTGCGGATGTCTGAGCTTGTTCGTACCGCTCCACCATCCGCTCCAGCGTGAGGTTGCGCGGGCAGTCCGTCAGGCCCCTCTCTCCCAACTCCACGTCCCGCTGACAGGACGGACACGGGAACAGCATGGGGGGAGGGGCCGCGTCCTTCCGCCGTCGCCCGGGATACGTTCCACATACTGGGGGTGAGACGTGGGTGTGGAGGGGAGGAAGACGGAGACAGGGAGATGGATGGAGACGCAGCGGAGACAAAAGGGGAAAAGGCCAGATGAGTGAAATTGTAGGCGACAAGTGAGAGTGTATACAGAGTACACTGATGATGAATCACAGCAGAGGAAAGGTTGTTTGCTTCCTGCTCGACAAACCTTCCTGCCTCTTCGCCTCGTTCGGCTCTGCAGCGCGTTCTGCACTGACGTTAGTCATGAGCAGATCGGAACAAAAGTCTGGATGAAGAGAACTGCGGGATTCGGTATATCTCTGGTGCTACATTGGCGCTAGCATACTGCGGCGTACCGTAATTACGTGACTAGTGGCGCTCAGAAAAGGTTGGACGTCACAAAGGTTAGTGTGGTTACAGCAGCCTGATATCCTCAGGTTATGGAAAAGTACATCCCCCACTAGATGCTACAAAAGTGGACTGAAGATATGGCAGAAATAGTGTCGTAAGAACAGACGTTGGCGAGAAGGAGGAAAAGAAGGGGCCATGAGACCATTTCCTTTCTTTTTTGCAGGACAATAGCAGGACATGAGTCGAGGAGGTGTCACAGCTGTGACTGTGTATTGGCATTTATATACAGTATAGGTACCATGTGCTGGGGGGGGGGGGTTACTGTCAATCCCCAATCCCAGCGAGTCGTTACCATAATGTCTGCAACCTGGAGGTACTGTGCTACTTCTCAGTCAGGTGCAGACAAATGTCACACACACTCCCTCACCTGTTCTGAGGACCCGCTCCAGGCGGTCGGGTGTCCTCGGTGTGGGTCTGCGCGCCTGCCGTGGTGAGCGCGTGTTGGGGGTGGAGGCCGGTGAGTTGGGCTCTGGTGGGAGATCTGGAGGAGGGTAGCCTCTCTGCACCAGCACCTCAGCTGCACAGAGCAAACACACGCTATGCTGGCACGGTAGAAGAATGGGCTGTTTGACCATCTCGTCGCACACGGGGCAATGCAGCTCCCGCTCCATGCTCTTCATGTTGGACTGAAAGAGGAGAGAGAAGAAAGGAGCACTGAGTCACGGGAAGAAGACGCTGTTTACGTTCTATCTAAGATGTGTAGGAGGCCGTGGTTTGAAAACTGTGTTGGTTGGTGCAGGAGACATGACAGACAGGTGTAGGACACGTTTTTCTTATTCCTGATATGAGATGATGAAAAAGGAGGGTGCTGGAGCTGCACCACCGTCAGCTGTGGAACATCTGAGCTGCTCCACAAGGAGTGGGAGGCTGGTATCCACTGGGACATCAAATCAATTCTATGAATAGAGCTTTTTTTCACGTTCCTAGGCTCATTGTTGGGGGCCTTGTTTTACAGAGGCAGGGCAAAGAGCAGCATCCCGTTTCTATGACAACGTGCATCACCTCTGTATCCTCGTGCCGTCCATTCCTCGATGACGCTGCTGTTAAGTCACCGTAGTAAACTGCGTTTTAACACAACGAGCTCGTGGACGTGGTACGTTTCGTGTAGCCAGTGACCACGTTTCTCGTCATTCAATAACCGCCAGGTACCGTAATGCAGGAATGTACTCCTGTTTCCAAATCAACAACATAAACTGTTTAAACATCAACATAAATGACGTTTAAATTGAACGGACACGCTGGAAAAAGAATCGAGTAAAACGAGTGTCGTACTCACACTGATTCGAACCAGCGCGTCCATGATGGAGGTGAAGGTTTGTAAATCCGCCTCTGCCATGTCTCATCGGTGCCAGCGCGTTCCTACCAACAAGCACGAACCTTTTTGTCCTGGAGAATCGGAGGCAGAGCAGGTGTGATGTGACACACCGGGTAAATGGATCGTGCGCTGATGCTCCCCAGGCCTGGTGCTGGATGCTGAGAGCTGGATGCTGCTGCGCAGCCGCTCTTCTGTTCCGATGCTTCCACTGATTCGCAGTAGAAATGGAATGAGGACGAGGATTGGTGGGGGTGGGGGGCAAAAACACAAATTATTATTATTATTATTATTATTATTATTATTATTATTATTATTATTATTATTATTATTATTATTATTATAGTTAGTTAGGTTGACAGTTATGGTACGTGTTTGCTGTAATTGATGGTGAAAACATTTTTTTGACTGTTTGATTGAAATTATCTCCGGCAAGAAAAAACCCGGCTGTTGTCGAGGGTTTGTTGCCGGATAGTCCTCCACAGAATGACACAGAAATGAATGTTGTCCCAGTTTCTCCTCTTGCCACTAGATGGCAGTATTTTTTTTTTTTCAATTGTTCTCCGCGACAAACCGGAACCTTTGAAACCTGCTTGTTTGTTCGGTCGGTAAAACGGATGCACCGTCTCCCTGCTGGGCGGTTGTTGTAGCAACCACAGCCGACGGCCCCGTCCATGTTGGTTTTGTTGCAAATGTAAAACGTACACAGCAGTTGTTTGTTTGTGTTCTGTTGTAAACAGCAGCTAGCATGTCGGCTGTTAGCAGCCTGGTTCCCGCGCGGTTCCTGACCATCACAGCTCATCTCGTCATCGTCATCACGATTTTCTGGTCGAGGGTGAGTGACGAGTTTCTGTGCCAGAATTCCTTCAAACGTGTCTAATATGTGATAGGTTATTGTTTCACTTGTTTATTTTATGTTGTTTTTTAACCTGTTTGACTCACAGGAAAATAATGTCAAAGCCAGTCTGCCTTTGGAGTTCACTCAG
Source organism: Aeoliscus strigatus (assembly GCA_901007665.1). NCBI lineage: Eukaryota > Metazoa > Chordata > Actinopteri > Syngnathiformes > Centriscidae > Aeoliscus > Aeoliscus strigatus. The sequence continues at coordinate 6,857 of CAAKHB010002889.1, read as the reverse complement.
GAGCAGTTTGACAGTGAAGACCGGAAGTAAGAAGGACAATGACATTACACACTCACACACAAATATATAGAATATGTATTATTAATACATATTCTAAATTAATAATACATATAAATAGCCTGCCTTTTATAATATTTTACACAAATTCCTTACTTATTTATATTATTAGTATTTACCTTGTATACTCATTCATGTTAAGATAATCATGGACTAACTATTTGTAATATAATGTCGAGATTGAATACAGAATTACGCTGATGATGATAAAATTGTATGGTTGTTTAATTTAAAACTTTTGTCTCCGAAGCCTGGAAAAGATGCCAGGTTGAATTGTTTGTTTAGTCCTTTTGTGTCTTTTAAGCCTGTTCGGTGGATGACACTACCAACTTTTTTCACTTTCAAACAGTCCCTCTCACGTCTCGGCCCACTGTTGTTTTGGTGTTTTCTGGTGCACAGTGCTTCGTTCTCTTCTCTTATCTTGCAGGTTGGTGGTGGCCCTGGCAGTCACACTCGGTCTGTTCGCCATCGAGTTGGCTGGGTTCTTCTCAGGCGTGTCCATGTTCAACAGCAGCCAAGGTCTCCTGTGTATCCTTCATGAAAACACGTTCCCTGATGAGGGGTGTGTGTTCTCAGAAACACAAAAACGCAGATTAGGATCTTGGTAGCTTCTTTGTATCCACCTACCCATCTACCTCTCCAGGGACTTGACGGATAATTTGACTCTTACTTGTAGAGAATCCCAGAGGTCCGTGTGCTGTGACGTGTGTTGGTGTCGAGGTCTTGCGTCAGTCTAGACTCTAGTGACGATTCCATGACTCCAAACAATAGCGACAGGATGCCACGCCAGTGCCTCAGTGGCTCTGCTTTTCTTTTTATTTGAGCAGTGGGAGTGTGGAATCTACTGGTGGATTCTGGCCTTTTGCAGGTTAGTAGAAAAGTAAAACTCTCTCTCTCTCTTTTTTTTCCCTGACGGATGCTTCACCCAGCTCTGGCAGTCCACTGCAGCGCCTCCGTCTCCCTGTCTTTTTTTGTGTTTGAGAAATGGGAATGCTGGACGTACTGGGTTGTTTTTGCATCCTGCAGGTTGGTGTATGTTCGTCCATGTGCTGCAGTCATGTGTCAGCTCTTAGGAAGCAGAGAGCAGATGATTACAACTGAGCACTGTGATGGCACGTCCTCCTAAACTTGGGTCTCTTTCTGCCCCCCCCTCCCCCAGCGTGCTGCCGGCCTTTGTGGAGATTCTTCTGTTTATCGCTGTTTTTGGACTGAAAAAGAAGCCGTTGTAAAAGGTGGAGCTGCCGTGACATCCGACAAACAAACAGTCAAAGTTTGGTCAGAAAAGCTGTTAGTATTTTGTAACAGGACTTTATCATGTGTACATAGAGGAATGTGTTTTTTTACTTTTATATCTGAACTGTATACAGAAAAAAATTAATATTGGTCTATAGATAGAATCACAATATCAGCACTTCCTCATCATGATCAAGAAATAAGTGCTTATGTAGTTAACATTTGCTGCTGTCAGGCCTCTCTGTTACTTCTGTTACTGTCCCTAGATGCTACTTAAACTAAAAATAAATATTGTTTTTGCTAATGTTTTCGCTCAATATGTCAACCTTCCTGAGTGTAACAACTCTCTGACATGCTTGTATCAGACACAGAACAATTTTATGAAGATTAAATCTGATGATTACGTCAGATGATGGGATGAATTTATCAAAGTTAAACACGTGCACGTACAGACTGTACAGCTAGATTTCAATGTGCTTTTATTGATTAGATCGTTTAGCCCTTTAACTCGGAATACCGTCATTACACATCTATTTGCGCTACAGTCATCCCATTCCCTCTGATGTTAGCCGGCGAATCATTACCGTAATGACAACAACATGGCACCCTCCACATAGGGGAACTAATGGACATTTTCTCTCGCCTTTAGCAACCGTTTAATGTTTTATGACACTTTCAATAATTGTGTGATTACGGTACTCCACCGTATGCTACAGCGAATGTACTTGTATCACCGGTGTCACGGTCGGAGTTCAAGGGTTAAAAATAAGAAATTCGCTCCATTTCCGGTCAAAGACCCGCCCACTTGTCCGACCTGTCATTCGCTCCGGGTCGACGCCGTCGTTGGTCCCTGGTTCCCGGTTCCCGTCAAGAAGTTGGCTCAAGGAGTTCAAGCTTGACTTATATATCTCACGTTAAATACGAGGACCGAGCATCGAACAATGGGTGCGTGTTTAAGTCTCATTTGATCGGGTTAGCAGTGAGCTCGTGGACTCGTAGACATTGTTGGATGGAGCGCTCAGGAACTTTGGTCGGGCTAACGGGGCTAGCGTCTGGAAATGCTAAACGTTCAGTGACTGTAACATCCCGGCCTCTCTGATCCGAGTATCCAAACGAAACAGCCGATAAATTATCTTACTACACCGCCACAGTGTATCCGGGAGCTAAATTAACGTGGGTTAGCTAAGAGGGAGCTAACTCAGCTAACAGCTAACGTTAGCTTTGTGTCGGAGGCGTTTCTGTGCGAACACTGACGTGTCATCAGGCGCTTTGGAACTGACCTGGAAGAGTTGATTACTCGATAGAGTTTGTAACGTACGTCGACATAGATGATGGAATTCATTCGTATTGACTGTCAGATGCGGGGAAGAATGTGTAAAACCTGTTTCTGTTCAATATATTTTAGATTAGAACGTTCAATATGGACCTCATCCCTTCAAATCGTTTAGCATCTGCTCTGTTCATTCATTTCAGCTATGTTAATACTCCATATTAATGACTGACAATCCTGAAGTGGCAAGCTAACGATGCATTAAATAAACCGGGTGTGTCAAACATACGCCCCATGGGTCAAAAGTGCCCCCCGCCCCCCACCTCTAGAAGGGTCCTATCCGGCCCCCAGGATGAATTTGTAAATCGTGAAAGTCATATCAGCTGGAATGTTCGAGTAACAGTAGCTGCTGCTCCTGCTCCAGTGTTCCAGTACCACTGAGAACCAGAGATCCACTTCAGATGAAATGTATATACATTTAAAGTAATGTCCAGATCTTGACCAGTTGTTTTAATCATAAAGTGAAATATTTTTCAGCTCCAGATGTAGTTTTCTAAATTTGTATAACTTTGTAGATTCTACTACACAATTGTAAAGGATAGACTGAGGCAGAATATTGCTGAAATTGAAGTTGTTTTACTTAAGAAATATTTTGAATATAGTAAAAGCTGAGTTAATTAATTGCTAATATGTATTGCTAATATTTCAAAATATACTTGTACTTCTGTACTGAAACAAAGGGACTGGTCCGACCCCCTGGACATCACGTTAGGATGGGTGTATGGGTGTGGCCCCTGAACTAGCATGAGTGTGACACCCCTGACGTAAGCGTGCGTTGCCGTTGCAGCGGTGAACACCGGAACCTCCCTGGTGCTGTCCAGCCTGCTGTCGGTGCTGGTGTTTGCTGGGATGCAGATGTTCAGTAAACAGCTGGGATCCACCGAGTGGCTCACCATCCTGGGAGGATTCCTGGGCTCCGTCCTCTTCATCTGCTCCCTCACCGTATCCTTTGGGCGGCAGCCCGCTGCTGATGACTGCACACTTTAACAGCAGCTACGGCGTCTCGGATGTTGTTTGCTGGTTTGTGAGAACTCGACCTTAACATTTTTCCCAGGCCTTTAATAATCTGGAGAACCTGTTTTTCGGAAAAGGATTCCAAGCCAAGATATTCCCAGAAAGTAAGTGAGAGTTCACTTCTTACAGTCAGTTACACATGTTATGGAGTCATGTGCAGTGAGCCGGTCGTTACTGCGGGGGGGGGGAAGAAAAAGAGAGCGATGCAAGATCCTGACGGGAAGCGTTTGACACCAAATACAGATAATAATAATTATTATTATTCTTATCATTATGACTAATAATGATTATAACAATTGTTAATCATAATTAATATTTTATTCTTAGAATTTGAACAACAACAATATTGTTCTTGGTATTAAGTGTTCAGCGAAGCAGTGTAGTAAATAGGTTTGATCACGCTGACCGAAGTCCTCCAGGCCTTGTTCCTAACTTTGTTTTTGTTTCCTTTTCCAACTTGTAGTTCTGTTGTGCCTCTGTTTGTCACTTTTTGCCTCCGGTCTGGTTCATCGGGTGTGTGTCACCACATGGTGGGTAACTAAAGAAATCAGTATGATTTCAGTATGATCAGTACAAAATAAATTTAATGCATTTTAAATATATTTTTTTGAATTAAATATATGATTTACTGCTTTTTAGATATATTTATTAATTGCAATCTTTGTCTGTGTCTTTTCTTACATTTCACTCTCCTGCTTTGTTCAGCCTGATTTTCTCCCTCTTCGCTCTGTACTACATCAACAAAGTGTCCGCCACCCTGTACCAAGCTGCCGTTCCCGCGGTAACACCGGCCAAGGCCGCCAGCAAGGGCAAAAGGAAGAACTGAGGAATCAGCAAGAACCATTTGCATCCAGAGAACCATCTGAACCCATTGTCACTTGTCTCCATAAGTTCCTCTTGTGTTTCTGGGCTTTTATTTTTTTTAAAAACACCCCAAATATCCAGGAAGTCTGCCACTGCTGTGATAATTGAGTCATTTCCTCTTTTACATTATTTCCAATTTGACATCTCGGTAAATGTGTTTGACGTAAATCCACCACAAATGACTAAATACGACATCGTTGACGTTCCATTCCCATTCAGGCGGTTGCAAAGAGATTAGCTTTTGTATTTAGCAAGTTGTATTTCACCTGTTTTCTTTTCTAATTAAAAGATGTGAAAGTCTTTGAACCCGTCGGTCGTCTCTCACTCTCTTGATTAACCGAGGTGCGTGGAGATTTGAGAAGATTATTAATGGGCTGTGGCACCGGTGCCCTGACAGGTGTCTGAAATCACCGGTTGTCAGAGGAGGGACAAAGAGACTCTGTAAATGTGTAACGGCGCTGTAAGAACGTGACCCCGGAGGCTCCAGCTAAGAACGCTCCAGTAGGTAAGTAAACGTGTGGACAAGAGGCTAAAAAGATGAGCAGCAGAAGTCACATGACGTCTTTTACGGCAACAGACTGAATAGTCGCCGACTCGTTCACGTCTAGTTGTGACGCTCCGAGTGACTGTTACCTCCGCCAAGGAGGTTCTGTGGTAGCCGGCGGTTGTTGGGAAAAGTAACTCACAAGGGTATGAACGGATTTTAATGACACGCTGAAATGCTCACAATGGAACCAGGAACACATGATTACATTTTGAAAGCACATTGTTTTCAATTCATTTGTGAAGATTTTAATTTCAGTGTTCTAGAACCATCTGGATCCAGGAATCTGTTGAAGGATTCTTCGTTTTCAGCATCTTGGACTCTCTAGACTTCACAAGCTGACTCACTGTTAAGGTTTTTTTGGGCAGTTTTTCCTCACCCTGACTGAGGGTTTAGGACAGAGGGTGTAGCAATGTGCGGACTGTCCATCGAGACAATTGTAAATTGTGATGTTGGGCTATACAAATAAATTGAATTGAATAAATTGAATCTGTGTTGAGAACTCCAGCATAGCAGCAGTGCACTGTCTCTGTGGTGCAGTGGTTAGTGGGTCTGTCTGTTGACCCAAAGGTCGGGGGGTTGTTTTTGGTAATAACCATTGAAATAAAAAAAAAGTGTAAAAATCAATTATAGAATGACTAAATGAATATATTTGACAATTCATGACAAAGGTTTTGATGATCTGAGGAGGTCTGAGCTCTACGAGTGCTACGAGTGCTGTTCTAGTTAACACTTGTCGAGTGTGGTTTGGTAAGTTGTAGGACTGATCAGACGTGTGTTGGCAGAGCGAGGAGGTTGTGCGATGTTGGTGGCTGCAGGTGGCTGAGGCCCTGACAAGAGGTTGGATGACGTGGTGCCGTTCAGCCGAGCCTCAGAGCAGCCCACCTGACCCGGGTGCGTTGAGTCCGTCGGACTTTATAAAACACACTCTTCGCTCTCCATTTGCAGCAGTTCTGTGTTAAAATAAGTGAAAGCTGGAAACTCTGACCACATTCTAGCAGGAAGAAGTGGAGGGAGGAAGCAGCTGCAACTGCAGCGTCGACAGGGAGGGTCAACTGTTGCGTTCACGGACTGTGGGACATCACAGTGATGCATTTCCAACCAACTTTTCATGAAGGCAGGGAGAGACAACTGTTACGTTCACTGACTGTGGGACATCACAACGATGCATTTCCAACCAACTTTTCATGAAGGCATTCAGTGTGAAACAGTGTGACGACATCTTTCAGGTTCCGTACCTGAAGAGGACGGTGTGTTTTTGTGTCGTTCTTGCTCCTGGTTCAATTTGTTCCGTCGGTTTACTTGAGAACCAACATTTTCTATAAATTGGTGTTATTATCTTTGTTTTAGTCATCACTAATATGCAGTTTGTGGACAAGTGCTTCACAAATAAAGTTCTATTAACCATTTACAAAGTGGCCTTGAGTGAAGGTTGTCGGCCTCCTAACAACGAGTTTCTTACACAATAAGATGTGTGTGTGTGTGTGTGTGTGTGTGTGTGTGTGTGTGTGTTTTCTTGTGAGCTGATGGCTGATTTGTTAAAGGAAGTTCCAGGCCCAGTTGGATATTTGGAAAAGAAATAAAGCTGTGTGATAGGAAACCGGTCCCTGAAGGTCTCATTGTTTCGGAGTGGAACTCTTTGCTCTCGGTGACATTTTGACATTGTCAGGGTTCATCGTCAGGGGAGACAAAGCCGACAGTGTTCCAACTGGAGTTCAGATCTGAGAAGTCTCACTCCAGAACTCCAGACTCCAAACAACTTTGGAGCTTTTAAATATTCTGCTTCCACTGTCCGACAGAAGACCCTGAACATGA
>CAAKHB010002888.1:4672-18560 GCA_901007665.1 Aeoliscus strigatus | reverse complement strand
CTCGTTCAGCACCATGGACAGAAGCCACTGTGTTTTAAAGCCAGCATATGAGCCGTTTATAATCCTCCTGCAGACTAACTGCAGCTCCAACAGATGACAGATGTGAGTCCATGTCATCAGGCAGCAGCTTCCTGTTGCAGCTTGATCGATCTGTTGTCAGCTGTGTGAAACGCTGTTCACCCCCTGTTAAAGTTGGAGAGCACAGAGAGACAGTGAGACGTGTGTGTGGAAATGATCGATCGCCCTCGTCCTGCTTCTCATCCATCATCCTTTACTTCCTAAGAGCCCGGCATTATCTCGTGTTTGTACACACGGCTGCTGTTGAGGTGAAAGAGGAGACGCTGGTACACAGACGCTCCTGCTCTGGGGACTCCTTTACGCTGAGATACTGTGTTGAACCTCTGGGTGTGTGTGTGTGATTTGTCCTCCTCAGTTCCACAACCTGCAGGAGTTGAGGCACAGCGCGTCTCTGGCCAACAAAGTCTTCATCCAGCGAGACTACAGTGAGGGAACTACTTGCAAGTTCCAGACCAAGTTTCCGTCTGAGCTGGAGAGCAGGGTGAGCAGAGACACCTTATCGCTGACATCACAGTGTCAGTTAAATATAAATACACACCATGTTGTCACAGAGTACTGGAACGTCACTGGATCCACCCAGGTGAGGTCTAAAGAGATAGATAGGGACTTTATTGATCTCCTGGGAAATTCACAGAATGCATTAGATGCATTACAACTGCAACTGCATTGCAGAATCGAATGCATTTGAAGTAATCTGTTGCCCTCAGAAGAGTTAATGTGTGAACCTCTGATGTAAATATGGACACGACATAGATACATAACAGCATGGACGTAATAGAATAGAGAAACACACCTAATTAGTTGGTGCTGCTGTCAGCTACTGTAATTGGTCATATTTTGACACGTACCTAATCATCATGTCATGGGCTGCTTATGTTGGAGAACGGTGTTTGTCATCATGTCATAAAATACAACCAAGTCATGTAGTAAAAGGTCCATGTTCAATGAAAACAAATGACAGACACTTTTATGAATCGTGTGAAAGGACAGATTTTATAGTTCATTATGTAATTTCCAACAGTTTGTTGTTTGGCCAAATTATACTTAATTTAAAGCAGTGGTTGCTATGTGCTATTTTCACTAAATGTCTATTTTTTAAAGTGATTTAGTTCCATTTGATATGAAAAAGAAGGTTAATGAGATGAGGGAGGAGTATTTCCACCATGTTTCATGAAAGTCAACGCTTCATCTCTGGTGGAAAGAGTAACTTCCTTGATGGAGGTAATTAGGTAATATCTTATCTTATCTAAACAGAATTTGGAAAAAAAAAAAAAAGCTCCACCATAGCTTGGACACCACACACACCCTCACACAGGAAGGACACTAACCTCTAAGATGTTCCAACCACCAGTTTCCACATGTGTGCAGATCGAGCGGACACTGTTTGAGGACACGGTGAAGACCCTGAATAACTACTATGCAGAGGCAGAGAAGATTGGAGGCCAATCGTACCTGGAGGGCTGTCTGGCCTGCGCTACAGCATATCTCATCTTCCTGTGCATGGAGACTCGCTATGAGAAGGTCAGACTCATGATCTAAATGCCCCAGTGTGGGTGTAAACCTCCCCATTTCATTTAGTGTTTTGGGGTTTCTTTTACGTGTCAGGTGTTGAAGAAGATCGCCAAGTACATTCAGGAGCAGAACGAGAAGATCTATGCTCCCAGAGGTTTGCTCATCACAGATCCCATTGAAAGGGGGATGCGAGTTGTATCCTTAACACGTGAACAAATTTTCAGCATTGTGTCTGTCTCGGTTACCTGTGTTGGCCCCTAACTACTTTCAACCAGATAGAGATTTCCATCTATGAAGACCGTGGCTCCAGCGGCTCCAGCTCAGGCAGCAGCTCTGTGTCCAGCAGCACGGCTCGATGACTCAGCACCTCCTCAAGAAGAACCACGTCATCCTGACATAACCCTAGACAACAGCACGGGACACTCCCGACGTCACCCCTACGCTACCCTCACACAAAAGAACCACTAGCTTTTACCTGTGCGAAAAGCGCATTGCTGCAGACTCTCCTTTCCTTTTTTATCAGGCTTTCAGGTGACAATGCACATTTCATTTGTTTGTGGTGCACACATACTCATTCGGTACCATCCTGCCAGTAATACTTTGTGTGATTGTACCCTTACATTCCTCCCTGTCTTGTGAAGTTGCCACAGCCACAGTCTAGTGCGTGAGAGAAGGACAGAAAGGTAGGGGAAGGTATTAAAACAGGAGCCACAAGCTTCATACCTCAACCAGCACAGTCACGTGCCGACCGAACCAACCAGGGATTACACTTAGACCACATCCGCCATTGCCTCGCACGCATCACACACTCGCTTTTAACAATCTGTGGTTGTGACTTTTGCGAATACGTAAGAAGTATTTAAATCAGGCATCACACAGACTCCAGATATATACACTCGTCTGCCATCTGTGATGCTGTGTGATAGCAAATGAATGTCATTCAACACGAGAAGAATAATGTACATGTAATGTAGCAGATCTTCCTTATTCACGTATAAAAACTGCATTTTTATTTAGTCAAATCTAACCTTGGTTTCACTGAATGAGACCAGATCTTCCATGTTTTTGATTATGCAAAGGCGAAGTGTGCATGAAATGCAGCCGCAAGTAGACAAAGGATTGGTTGAAAAGTCTTCCTGGATCACACCGGTTGTGTTTTGAAATACACTAATCCTTCCTTGTGTTCTGAAAATGCTTCCAAAGAGCAGGAATGGCCAAAAGCAGGCTCACAAATGTGAATGTGACTTTTATTTTTGTGACATTTAGTGCAAATACACAAACCAAACTTTCATACTGCTTTATTGTTTGATAGTAGTGGCAATGAAGTATTATGAGTGGTGTCAAATAAAAATGTTTCATCACAGCTTTGACCATCTTGTCTTTTTAGAGATGTACACAGTACACTTCACAACTGGAACTGTCCGTGCAGGAAACGTTTTAACTAGAAACAAGTTACAGCGACAGAGTTGCAGAGTTATTCATGAACTGTGTTCAAACACATGAAACTTTAAAGACATTTTGTTTGATTTCTGTCAGTTTGTGCTATAATAGATGTGAAAAATCTGAAATCTTTCTTCATTTCAAGATGAAAAAACTCAGGATTTTCTAGCATTTTATGATACAGAACTATCTAGTTCTAATTTAATTCATACTTTTCCATCCAAAGCCATATTAATGATCCATTTTAATGATCCTGATGTAGCTGTGTATTATAGGTAACGATAGGTATAGGTATATAGGTATACAGGTATGTTCAGGTTTATATAAGAAGTGATGGGCTAGAGCTTCTTGTATTCTGGAGACGTAATATGTAATTGTGAAAACACTATTTTAGAAGATTTTTGGTTTAGTTGAATGAACTCTGATCCTGCAGTTTATTTTACTGAAGGGCTCGTGCGCGTATGTATAGTCAAAGATTAACGACAATTAGATTTGTCACATTCTAAGTACATAAAGACAAACACGACACCTGCACAGGTAATGCGACAAACAATATATTTCCAAAATCTGTCGTGTAGATTCTAATCTATGTGCGCAAAATACGAGCTCAGCAGCCATTGTGTGTGCGTGACGTCATCCAAACGCGACTCTGCATCGGTTGTTAGCTAAGCGGAGAAACCGGAGAAAAGGTCGAAAGTAAAGACCTGCCCATTCAGTCTTTGACAAAGGTAACGGCGTAATAAACACGCACATGCAACTGCAACCAACTCGTCATATGAAATAGCCGAGTAAATTGAATTGGGAATTGATAATTGACTCTAGTTAGCTAACTAGCTAGCAGGATGTGCCGTTACTGCAGTAAATACTAGCCAGCTAGCTAATTTGTCTTTATTTATCGATATATCCAGACCTTACACAAGTACGTTCTGTGGTTGAATTGTTTGATACAATGCAGTGAATGCTTCCCACCGTAGTCCGGTGCCATATGATACCTTGGAGGTTTCGTCGAGCAAGTGTGTTTTGTAACGTTAGCTTGAAGGCTAACGCCACCAACAAAACCTGCAGGCGGATAGAATAGACCACCATCTCAAGCACGCAATCACCAACACCACCCAGTTGTTGTGGATTAAATGGAGAATGTTTGTGACTGAACGTGTTCGACAGCATGGCGGCAATGTGGGACGAGCATCAGGCGTATGAGGAGCTGCTGTACTGGGACAGTCTGATCCAACAGGGCCACCGGCTCCTTCCGCACGACTTTGATAGGTGAAGAGCACTCGAACAATGTTTACATTATACATTATACCTATACTATAGGATGGTGCAGAATCAGATTGACTTTATTTATCCCAGAGAAGGAAATATCTTTGTTTTGTAAACAATGACAGTATCTTTCTGTTTTGTTTTATTTTGTTCCTTCTATTTTTGGTAATTTGGTATTTTTATTATTTTTTTTGTATTTAAACCTTTCACATTAGATTTCTTCTCGCAGCATGCTGCTGTAGATCGGTTCTATTAACGTTGTAACAATTCAAAGTAAAATAAGCATTTCCTTCCACTTCTGCGTTATGCTGCGACATGCTTTGACAGTCATCCTCATGTTGTCATGGCTTTTCTGCAGATATGAGGAGCTGCGTTACTGGTATGACTGCCTGTGCTATGAGGAGGACCTGCGGAAATACCACGACTACATTGCTGCCATGGAGGAGATGGAGCATCACGGGGCTCGCCGCCATTACGAGGTTCCTGTTTCAGCTGCTTCGTCATCCCCCGTGGACGTGACAGTCCACAGTTTTAATAGCTGTAGTTATTTCAATCCGCTTCCTCAGAGCTCTTCACGACTATTTTCCGTAACTATTTATTTCCTTTTTATTTAAAAAGACTGCCCCCTCCCCTTGCTGCATCAAGTGCATGTGGTGGCAGTTTAAAACATGCACTTACTCAGAGTTACCGCGCGTATTTCTCTTCTTAGTTCGATGCGTAGTTTGCAACTTATTAAACTACATCAATGTTACTTTCACCCAATTACACTACACGTTCCAGCACAATTTGAGCGCGACTCTCCTCTGCTTTTTTGTGTTTCCACTACATACTGACGGCCTCTGATTAGTCCCTAAAGAGGAGGAGAATCTTGACGGCAGTTTTACCGGCAATAGCGATAAAGTCCATTTCATTTAACATAGCTGATTTTGCTAAAATCACACTGTGGTCTGTCAATGAAATCCAGACATTTGTGTCTTGGCTGTCTGGTGAGAACGTCATCAAAGAGTTGCACGCGGCGACCCCCAGCACGGAGCGGACATTCATCTCTGCTGACCGTGTCGTCAGTCTCTCTTATCTGCTTTGTCTGTGACCAAAATCTACAAACTGGGCAGCAAGTTCTCCATGTCCTCCATGTCCTACGTTGTTTACATCGCGTATAAAGCACCGTCATTCTCACTGAGGAGGTACTGAACTGTAGTGGAAAAGGACGTGACTGGAACCAAACTGAGTCGAGTAGAGCAGCACAAGCAGCACTTTTTATTGCACTCTAACTCTGTGTTAAATTCATGATGTGATCTCCGTTAGCATCGCTCACTTCCTCTGATTCTCCAATAAAGGACGACGCATCCGCTCCAGTGCCCTCGGGCCCGACAGATCGCTTTGTGATGGCCAAGCACGCTGATGTGTATCCGTCTGCAGAGGAGCTAACAGAGGTGCAGACAATTGTCTCTCATGTGGAACACGCTCTGAAGACGGTGTCTGACGAGATGGACTCTCCAAACGACGAGAAAGACGCAGCGGAGGCAGTGAGGTGAGCAAGGGCCTTGTATGACCTCGACCTCAGCTGTTTCTCCTTCGTATGGGTTATTCTTTACTCTCGTTTCCTTCCAAGCGGTGAGTCACCAGACCGGGTCCTGCATGGTGTCATGAGGGTGGGTCTGGTGGCCAAAGGACTTCTCCTGAAGGGGGACAAGGACCTGGAACTGGTGCTGCTCTGTTCCAACAAGCCCACAGCCACTCTCCTCAAACAAGTGGCAGAAAAGATGACTGACCAGTTAGAGGTAGAACCTCATTTGTACACATTTTCATTTCTGATTTCTAAGTCAACAGTGTGCAATTAAATTCATCATAAAAAGAACATGAAAAGATACATCTAGATCACATCATATTGGAGCAAAACATAAGAGATATGAAAGACCTTGTGTTTCTAAGGTCTTGTTCTTGTCTTTGCACCAGACGCTTTCTGCCGGGACATACATTGTAAGCCAGTGTCCAGAGGACGCAGCCATCACTGTGAAAAGCTCCAAGGAATCTGCCCTGACCGTCACTCTTCACCTCACGTCGCCTGTCGTCAGGGAAGAGCAGGAGAAAGACGCTGCAGAAGGAGAGGGTAAGTATGTCGGCCCATCCTCAGACAAGCGCTGTGTGTGCTCACTCTGTGCGGCTCCACCGACGGTCAACTCACCTCATCAGAGGTCAGTGGAGCTCGTACAGTGACTGTGTCAGACCGACGCCAGTGAACCGCCAAGGAACGTTGGCTCTTCACTCGCCGGAGAGTCCTCAAGTCCTGTCGTCGTCTCACCAGCAACACATGTCTTCTGTAGTCGCTGATACATTCTGCACTTGTTGGTAACCAACCCCCAGTCATTTAAAAACAGCTTTGTTTATTCTTGTTGAATTGTTTTCATGTTGGGAAGTGAAGGCTTTTTCAAGAATAACAAGTCACAGCGCGCACTGCATGCCCATGATGCTGAACATGTACATTTGGCGCCAGCTGCAGCAAAACTGATCGGCAAAGTAGGGCCAGTGGAGGGTTGGTAGAGCTTCGGTGTGAAGCGTGAGCCATGTGTAGGGTTGGGCGATATGACTGCATCACACTACTTGCATCGACCAGTTGAGAAATCCAGCTGACCCGCAAATTGGTGCTGATTTGGATAGACCAGGAGAGTGGAATAGTAAAGTCAGAGCAGGAGGAGGTTTCTCAACCGGCCCCGTCCACACGGAGACGACTTGAGTTTTGTTTTATTTTTTTAATCATATGGACGTTTCATCCGTACAAATGAAATCATTTTCAAACCGGTTCCAAAAACCAATTTAGCCACACCTCAGTCTTCACCTGCATGCGCTAACCCCGCCCACAACAACAACAACAGTGGATCACAGCGTTGCGTTGGTGCTGTGGAAGCTGCTGAGTGTGATGTGTCTCAAGGCGGATTTACACTGGAAGCGTCTGCGCCCCGTCTCCACTCTGTTCCCAGCGCGATCTCAATTCACACTGGGTGTACCACAACCCAATGAGGTAGAACGAGGTAGAGAGTCACCAGACGGTGCGAATAAACAACAAACAAGAGGGAGGCTTCATTTCCTGATTTATCAGCTTTCACCACCACCTGTTCATCCTCCATCATCTTCTGGATTCAACCATGAGTAAAAGCCTCTAAATGTTAATTTGTTACTTTATTAAGACTTCAGAACAAGGTGTCAAATGTGATGCTGTGCTTCTCCAACTCTAGGATAAATCTTTCCTCGTCCGTCGCTCACGTCTTGTCAGACCTCCAACATACCTGTGTCTCTCCAACACACATTTGTGACGTTGTGGTGTTTTATTTTGAATATCAACCAGATTCTTTGTGTTGTTTTGTGTGTAACTTCGGGTCTGAGCGATCCGCTCTGTGGAAATGGACGTGTCTCAGCACTGAAGTAGAACAAATCCAATCTTTAGCTGGGCAGCTGCGGCCGTCATCTCTAGTGACGCTGCTGAAACACGCAATAGCGCAGCTGGTGTGAACACTCCGACTGACTGGAATGGACTCACCAGCGCAATCACCAGCGCAGATGCTTCCAGTGTAAATCCGCCTTTACAGTCCACAAACGTCTCCTTTCCAGCTCCATTCATATTCTCCGCCATCCTTCTTCTTCTTCATGTGTTTTATTTTTTGTACATCGCACAAGTTTTATGCTGAATTCCTCTTCTTCACTTCTGGTGTATTTCTGTGGCAGCGTCACAGCGCCACTCATAGGACTGGCAGATGTACTACAGTGGTTCTGGGTGGATGCACACATTTCTTGAGAAAACCTTTTTAAAAAGGAAAAAGAAGTAGATCAGCCTCGTCTCCGCGTGGACATGGCCTGATTGTGGAGAGGGAGGGGCCTCCCGTTGGTTTGTGATTGTTTTAAATCTTGATCCAAATTACTGCAGTGAGATGTATGTAATGTTACATCTCTTGTGATGGATGGTTTTAGCCATATCGCCCAGGTCTTGCCTTTTTTAGAGCCATTTAGTTCTTTTTTGGAATGTACAGTAGCTGTGAACTCACTGGGAGGTCAGTGGGTATCTGCTGCTGCCCGCCCCCGTTAAAGAACCATACTGGTTTCAGTCCAGTATGAGTCCATGTACTTCACTGTGTGTGGGGGCTGTGCAGTGGAAACGATAACTGAACTCAGACTCAAAATATTCAGGTAAATCGTCTAAGCAACTCATTTTTATCCAGAATCAGACAAATTGCAACAGCTGCGCTTCTGGATGTTGTTGTTATGGAGTCAAATCTTAGTGTTTATCACCAAAAGCTGTGATGGCAAGTTCTGTGTGAGTGAAATTAGAATGTAGCTGTCTGTTCAGCTGTAGCTTAGAGGAAACATGGAATTATCATTAGACAAATCAGGTCTGACATAACAGGTCTGGCATTAGAAACCCACAAATGTATGAAGGCAAAGTAGGAAATTGTAATAAATAGCAGGGATGTTTCTTTCATAGAAAAGAACACTGTGTGTGTTTGTGTGTATAATATTGTTCTTTCTTATGTCCAGTATTTTGCGCTGTGACAGTGTGTTCCACTTGCAGTCTGAGTCAGAATTAGTTGTTTTCCAAGTCGTAGACGAAGAGGAAGTTGCTACAGCAAACGCCCTCCTAACCAGAGAAATGCAACTCAGACCTCGGTCACTTAGGTCTTTTGTTTATTGTAATGACTCGTACACCCACAAATGTTTGATTTGTTCCCAGTGGGAATGTGATTACGCTGTAGTTGTATGTGGAATTCCACGGAAGACCAGAACAATTGTTTTTTTTTAACCACCTGCGATGTTCTGATAAAATTGGAACACACAACTAAATTTTGTTCTGAGTATTTTTTTTTTTTTTTTAAGTTATTAAAGTTACAATTTAACATGCATTTCAATACAGTCCCACCCCGCTGCAGCACCATAAGTCCACATTACAGCACAGGTTCAGTAATTGTATATGATTTTTTTTTTAAAAATACACAAAGATCCACAAATTAGGTAAAGAAGCCAGATCAAAACATAAACAAATAAAAAGGAAGGAAATGAAAACAAGGAATGATTTCATTTTGAGATTTGAGATGTCTGAGGCATCTGTCTATTCAACATGATCTGGAACTTGTCTCATTTAGTTTAGAAGTTGAGGGCACAGCCTCTTTGTGGCATCAATTTGTAACTGAGTATTTAGTTCACCGTGAGTTCCAAACGCTGATGTCCGCTGCAAATGGAACGCACCGTTAGCTTTCTGCATCATGCTGCTGTGTGCATGTGTATAGTAGTATTGGACCAGGTTTGGCTTCTGTAGCAGTTTGGGATGTTGCAAAATCTCTTCGGCTTTTCAAGTCAGACGGTCAATAAGAAAGAAAAGAAGATGACGCTCAGCGTTATGTCAGTTGTAGGGACAAGAGGGAGAGATGTTCAGTTACATGTAGGATGAGACACGAGCTGAGATGTATGTGTCATGTAGACAAGTAGCATGTGTCGCATCCAGCTGGTCTGGCTCTTGTTGGACTCAGGACGCCTGTTCAGACTCTGGGTCTCCATCAGTTTTGCTGCAGAGTGGTGCAGACGTGAAGAGTCTCTCAATGCTTGTGGTTTACAACTGATTTGCCTTCTAGTTTTGTCAAGTTCTTTTTAGGGACGCTGGACCTTTGACCAACTGGACACACTGTCTCAGGACGGGGGGGAAAGCAGCAAACCCAAGCCGAGAGGCTGAGGAAAGGGGGTGTCCACTCTGGACCCACAGTGAACAACATGTCGGTCCTCATACACGCCAGCACTCGTTAGGAACCTCGATGAGAGTAAAGACGTGCTCATCAGGCGTTGTAGGACCCCCCCCTCTCCCAGCTGCTGGTGGTTTGTGGGACGCTGCTTCTCCCTGAGCTGCAAGACAGAGCCAACCCCCTTGGTCAAACTGTACCTTTTCTTCTTACTCCACCTCGTCAATAGAATCGCGAACAGTCGACGATCAGCCGGACGTTCTGGACAGGCAGAAATGCCTAACAGCCTTGGCGTCTCTCCGCCACGCCAAGTGGTTCCAGGTTTGCATTCACGTCATTATTTGTACACCAGGTTCAACTGTGTCTTGAATATCTTTTATTTTTCTCCCCATTCAGAGACAAAAAAAACCCCAAACACCCCTCCCCCTCTCAGTGTGCTCTCAGTAGTTCTTTATCTTAAAGGGTAAGTCTGGTAGTTCTCAACCTGGGCCCTGTTTCCCTGTGTGCGCGCGGGGGGGTCCAGAAGTCTCAGCGGCACCAAAGTGACGCTAACTGATGCAGGATTGAGCGAGAACGTTCCAGATAAATGGCTGCAACTCGGCCGTCTGGACCAGTGTGTTCATCCGATCAGTGAGGATGTTTTTGCCGTCGACGGGATCCAGTGGTTATCATCGGTGTGTGACAGCATACACACATATGTCAGGTTCAGTGTTTCATGAAATGACTGCATTCCGTTTCTACGTTATGATTGTCTGTCGTTCTGCCATAGAAACTCTTTGACGCCTTTGGCTCCAGTCTGAAAACAGAACTCTACCTCCGCTGTCTGCTCTGCTCCCAGACAAAGGGTCGTTTTTATCCTGTTTTTGACCTTTAGCACCTTTAGCGTTCCAAGTAGGTTCATTGAAAGCCTGAAATGAGGAAAACTTCAATTTTATTTTCACATAAACTGACAGAAATCACACCCAGAATGTCTTTGAAGTTCAGTTTGTTGTATGTGTGTGTGTGTGTGTGTGATGAACTCCATATTCCACTGGATGACAGATGTTCTGTCAGCACGGACAGCGGCTCTGTGCCCTCTTGTTCTCTTTCAATCCTGGATCACTTCCATTTTGGGCCGTGTGAGTCACTTTGACCAGCTCATGCGAGGAACAAGTGTCCAAGCTGAAAAATCCCAGAATTATTCTTTGAATATCGGTGTGACTTAACCAATCAAAAGTTGTCTCCAAACCCAATGACCGATCAGCCATCACTGTCCAGTTCTCCTGATGACATGATTTGAAAATTGACAGACACCACCTGTGCCCTGAAAGGTGTTTTTACCATAAGAGACAGTAATTTTGTCTGAACGGGTGTTAATTTGTTGATGGCTGTGTTCCGGCGCTTTCTTCGCCGGGAGGATGTGACCTCAGAGGCGTCGGCTCTGCTTAGCGATCTACCTGTTTGTTTGTTTTCTTTGTGTCTGCAGGCCAAAGTCAATGACCTCACATCTGCTGTGGTGGTGATCCGGGTCATGAGGGACTTGTGTAACCGCGTTCCTACCTGGACGCCGCTCTCTGGATGGGTGAGGGAAAAAATAAACTCTTTGGTTCAAGTTTTAGGCTGCTGTTTCTCCAACTGAAAATCAAGATTGTGTGGATGATTTGTAACCATACAGCCTCTCGAACTGCTGGTAGAGAAAGCCATCGGTACGTCAGAGAGGCCAATGGGGGTCGGCGAGTCTCTCCGCAGGGTTTTGGAGTGCGTTGCCTCTGGAATCCTCTTGGCAGGTAGGTGAGCCTGGTGCAGAGACACAAACCCTTTAACACAGAGGTCCTCGACCTTTTTTTCACCACAGACCATATTTCATATTTCATACAAGACGTATTTTTCCACATTTGACAAGGAGAAGAGCCTGAAAGACTAGAGAGAATCCGGTAGTTTTTCAAAAATAAAACGTCTTTCAGACTCTGATAATGAATAAAACGCAAGTAATATTTTTTTTTATAATACATAACCCATGGACTGATGGTTGGGGACCACTGCCTGAACACATTCACACTAGAAAACGTCCATCTTTTTCTGAAAGCTGAGAGGTTGCACTCCACAGCCAAGTTGCTGTCATTACGGTAATGACTGGCCAGCTTCTGGCAAGAGAGCGAATTGGATTACCGTAATGACCTCAACATGGCGTGACCGTCGCGACTCCCAACAAGATTCAAGATTATTTTCCGCTCACTCTTTCAATCAAAGGTCTTTGGGCTGGTTCTCGGTAAAAACAGACGTCCCGCTCTGTAATGTCACGTGACACAAACCGGCCAGTACTGGTCTGTGGAGGTTAGTTCCCTTTCAGGACGCCGTACCTAGGCCACTGGTGTCCAAAGCGGCCATAGAGGACCGCTGCTCCTGCTGGTTGTAGATGTTCCTGCTCCTACACACCTGATTCAAATCAGCAGCTGGTTTCCAGGCCTCACCTGAACTTCAGAGACGGATTCAGGCGAGGTAGGAGCAGGGTGACGTCTAAAACATGGAGGACAGGCGGCCCTCGATGACTGGAGGCGACACCCCTGCCCTGCGTCATATACGCCGTCGATTTGACCTAGAAGCATAAATTGGACTTAATTTGACGTTTCCTTTTCCTCAGACGGCCCTGGAGTCAAAGACCCATGTGAGAAGGAGACGGTTGATGCCATCGCAGATCTCACTCTGCAGCAGCGTGAAGACATCACACAGAGTGCTCAGGTATGACGAGGCTGCTGCCAACAGTATGTATGTGGTTAATGATGAAAAGATGAAAAAAAACAACTACCTGTACATCAGGAGACTTTGAAAAGATTTGGAAAACAGCTAACGACCAGTTTTTAGTCTCAGACTGAGACTTTACAAAGACTGTGTGAGAAATTCACAATATTGAATTGTATTAATAATAATACATAATAATATGACATATAAATCTAATATATAGATATATAGTAATAATAATAATAGTGAATTATTAAACATATTGACATTGTAGAAATGTCATCACTGAATAAAGGGGATGAACATGGATTTATGTGTTGTAGATACTGTTAACTGATCTACAGTTCAAACCTCTGGAGATTACGTTCAGTGCGTAAACACATCCACAGGAAATCAGCGATCATGTCCTGCTCCCTCCCCCCTTCAGACTTTCAGGTTTTAGTCAGACCGTGAAAATCTGTAAACCCAGCATAACCTTTTTGTTTTCCTCAGCTCGCCTTGAGGATGTGTGCGTTCGGACAGATGCACAAAGTGTTGGGCATCGACTCGAAGCACGTGAAGCCTCGGAAAACCATGGGGTCCAGCAGCAGAGGTTCCACAGGTAGCTGCTTCCCCTTCTTGATTCCATGTGGTTGAGGCGCGCTTTCATTCGACGTCGTCCGTTCTCACACTGTTCCGTTTGCAGCTCAGATAGAACCCGCCGGACAGTGCAACTTTCCAGGCAAGCGAGCGTACACGGAAGTGGAGACGGGAGAGGAAGACGACTCCCACATGAACAGGAAACAGAGAAAGTTTCTCAAGTTCCAGAGGCTCTTTCCGAGGAAATCATGTTAGTAACGTCCTTAAGTTTTGTTTTAGTTTTTTTAGTTCCTTTTCTCAATTTCAGGACAGCTGCTGTTTAATTTCATTAATTTGCTCCTGAACATTCACTGGGTGGGTGTGCAGCCGCGTTCTAATTGTCTGTACAGTAACAATAAACCAGGACTTGAATTACTACATTTTAAAAGTCATCGCGCAAATCTAAATTACTCTCATACCTGAGGATAATGTGAGCAACCACATAGAGCTTTGAACTCTTCTGTTTCAATCATTGTATCCGCACTAATTCCTTGAAGTGAAATAAAACCACAGTCTCTGTCTGATTGCTCCTCCCACCCCCC
>CAAKHB010002886.1:5508-17698 GCA_901007665.1 Aeoliscus strigatus | reverse complement strand
CCCCAAAAAAAAGAGAAAGAGAGAGAGAGAGAGAGAAGGAGGAGCAGACATGGAGATCTGAGCTCTCGCTCTGCCTACCCACCCCCATCTCCCTCTCATATGCACACACCCAACACACTCTCCCCTTGTCTTTCCCTCCCTGTTTGTCTCCTCCATTCGCCGATGCTGGTGTGCTGAACTGCAGGACTCTTTGGCTGGGCTGCATGGAGGCACAGGGAGGGGCAGGGAGCCCAGGTAAGAACCATTTCCTGCTCTCTTTTGTCTCCGTGCCGTCACTCCCTCAGTTGGCCTTTTGTCATGTGAATGCATCAGCTGTGGCGTGTGTGGTGGCAGTGACTCATGTCCCAAGTTCATCCCTGACACACAGCGTGTCAGCAACATCTGTGGTCCTCATCTTCTGTCCCGTTTTTGAGGGTTTACCTTCAAGTTTCATGTCGAATCTCTGTCAGGCAGCACAGATCCTTTTATACCCACACACCAAAGATTAGCCATGCTGAACTGCACTGATGAATGACACATTGCAGCCCAACCGTGGACACATGGTCTGCACGTAAATGCCGTCCAGAGAAGCCTGCTGTACGCTAGCGGGGCCGGTACCACTTGACGTTGAGAGTCGTGCCATGTCGATGTGCAAAGCGTAGTATTCTAATGCCAGAAAGATTCCAAAAGTAACTCAGATGTTTACAAAAAGAATTTTCATGGTGTAGCCCTGAATCGAAGCAGTTACTTGGGGCTTCAAATGTTTATTCGATGCATCTGCAGCCATAACAAACTGTAATATAACTGGCTAAGCTTCTTTCCGCTGCCTACAAACCATTTTATGTCCATACAGGCACAGTGACTGGCTCTGGCTCATGACCCAGTTGAGGTAGCAGGTCCTCATCGAGGTGAACCTTCCACTGTTTAGACATCGTCGTTACAATCTGTCACAGGACGTCTAGATCACACACTGTGTGACACCGAAGCAGCAGTGTCTCCACATCCACCCTGAAGTACATGGACCGTCTTCAGGCAGGTTGACCACAGACCACAGACAGTTGGAATGGACACTGAGACAAAATGCAGTTCAAATCAAGTTTAAACAGTAAACAGAGTTTTCTTGGCTTTTCGTGCTATTTTTAATCCCCTGTCTGTGCACAGAACTTTGGAGGTCTAATTATAAACCTATCACAGCTTTAATAGCCTTTGGACAGAATCTTCTTCTTTCAAGGCTCCAGCACTTTTAATACAAACATG
Source organism: Aeoliscus strigatus (assembly GCA_901007665.1). Taxonomy (NCBI): domain Eukaryota; kingdom Metazoa; phylum Chordata; class Actinopteri; order Syngnathiformes; family Centriscidae; genus Aeoliscus; species Aeoliscus strigatus. The sequence goes on along the minus strand of CAAKHB010002886.1, from coordinate 16,462 downwards.
AAAAGTGGACGGAGAAAAGATGTAAACTCCTGCCTGCGCGTCATTGTATTCACACGATGATTGATTTATTGATTGATTATTGATCACAGACACACAGTTTGAACATCTGGCACATGTTCCAAATATCACCCTCATTGTCTTCACATGACTGCTTCTGTGACTGACTGATAGTTGACGTTTGTATTAGATGGAAGAAGCCCCCCCCACCCCCCATCAGGTGGGGGTTGTGAAATCCTTCACTACTTTACTGATCAGCTCTGTAAAAGTGAGCATGTTTTGTTTTAGTGTATCTATGTGTCTATGTGAGCGCACTATAACCCCTGGAGGAGTCCTGACTTTACTCGGACCCCCCCTCTGAGGAGGACTTTGTTTCTTTGGGGGCTGGTGCTTTGGGTTCAAGTGTTTTTTGTGCTGCAGCAGGTAGTTTAATCTGAGAGAATCAAACGCTCCCAGAGCAAGGAGGCGTGTCGTTCTGTCGACCTAAAAGTGGAGCAGGGCTCAGGCAGTGGTGTCACGTCGGTGTTTAGCATCTATCTGGTGTCAGTCACTGCTGTGGTGCTGTGTGGTGACTCCAGGGGCTTCGGAGGCAGTTGGAAGGTTTTGTTTGGAAATAAACACTTCCCTCAGAACGATTTCAGAAGGGGAGCAGGGAGATCGGTTCGTTTCACAGATCACGAGACGTCCTTCGCTGATTTTGTTCATTTCTACTTCCTGGCTCATCTTTTTTCTGAAGCGTGTTTGTTCCAGCTGGGTTCCGGTAGCTTTGAACTACCATCTTATACTTTTTGAAGTACCGATTTAATTTCTTTGATTTATTTGTTTTGCCATCCAAAATGGATATCAAATCCATGACAAAGTCCCAATGACCCCGCTGTGGGACAATAAACGGTAGTAGTGGACACTTAGCTAAGAAACAAAGCTCAAAGACACTTGAACATGAAACACATGGAGGCTGTTTCAGTTTTGAAAGGTAACTCCTGCAGTCCGTCTGTTTTACAGGAGGCAATCCATCGCTCTCCAGTGAGTCCTGCTCGTGTCTTCATCACATCAAATTCCTACCTCCTTCTCAGTCTGTGTAACACGCTTTGCACCTGACAAGAGGAATTCATGCTTCTTTTGAAACATGAATGGCTGCAAATAGAAATGGCACAAGCCATCTGGTGTGGCTCATCAGCAGCCGGCGACACTCCCACGCACCTTTCCATCAACTCCACGTCATACAAAGATGCTTGTGTTGTGACCAGTGTCAGTCGGTGTGCATCAGTCCTTTTATTTATCATGATGTGACAAAGAAAAAGAAAAAAAAACATAAAACGATGAATCTTCAGACAGAAAAATGTACTTTTCAAACAATCACTTATAAGAACTGCATTCTCCTGGAATCAGGGAAGCACCGTGTTGTATATTGGAACTTCAACATGTCAATAAGGAGCCATCTGCATATTCTACTATGTGACAGAAAGATATTTGACCAGTTCACAGTTTGTACACACGCCTCTGTTTGAAACTGTGCTATTTCAAATACCTGCTATTTTCAGAGTTGGTAAGAGTCTGTCAACGTCTTCTCTACTTTGAGAAGATGTTTGGGGTGTCAGACAACTTGAATACGGAGGGGGAGTCACTGTTCAGACACTCACCCAGGTTTTATCCATGAGAACCTCTGTTTGAGTGAGAGTGAGACTGTTTTCGCCCACGTCTGTTTACAGAACAACTCAGAGTTATGAACAAAGTTTAACACTTGCATGGTGCGACTGGTGTTTGTTACTCAGCCAGTGTGGATCTGGTGGACCAGCTGCATTTTTGGGTTTTTAATTCAATATAATGAAACAATTTCACAGAAAAGGAGCCAATGCCAGGGAGTTTGACTTTGAAAAAAAGATTAGCATTCATCATGTAATATTTCTTCTGATAAAATGGAATCTGTTAAAGGACTCTTCCTCGTTTTCATCATCTGTGTCTAGAACTCCACAGCAGCAGTAGTGGACTGTCTCTGTGGTCCCAGTGGTTAGTGGGTCTGTCTGTTAACCCAAAGGTTGGGGGGGTTGTTTTCAGTTTTACTATTGAAATAAAAAAGAAAATGAAAAAAAAAAAATTGAGGTCAGAGGTCATGATTTTTAAGGATTTTAGATTTTGACAACTATTTGACTGTTTAGATGATCAATGAATTTATAAAAGGAATGGAGGACAATGACCATGACAAAGGAATGGAGGACAATGAAATGAGCTGATTGGAGGAGGTCTGAGCTCTATGAGTGATTGTATAGTTATTACTACTACTACTAATAATAATAAGTAGCACTCGTTACTAAATACTGCATACTTAATACTTAATTTGTGATAATATAATATAGAATATGCTATTGTGATATGTTCAGGATCGCTTTTTTTGCATTTACATTGCATACAAAGTAAACTTTTCCTGCAATGTAAGAACGTTTGAGGAGACTCAACATAAACGTTGTAGTTTGACTGTAGTTTGTTAGCTTCAAATGTGTATCGATACAATACGGTCACATGGAATGTGGTGAGATTTCTGTGGATTGATTTTCTTCCCTCTCACGCTCTGTGGACAGGTGATGAACTTCAGTCGTAGCTGGATTCTCCTGGCGCTTTGCTTCCTGTGTCTCATCCTGAGACTTAGTTTTACACTATTTCAGTGCATGAAATTAAACCTGGTGGATCCTCTCTGCACCATGAATTAATTACCTCAAAGACACCGGCATCTTACGTGTCGCCGTATGATGAATATCGTCTGCTCTTTTTTCTGCCGATAGAGCCCAATAAAGACATCCAGAAGCTGCTAAAGCCCTCCAGCTCAGGCGACTTATCCAAGGAGCTGTTCCACCACGCAGAGGGGGGGGAGGAGGAGGGCGGACTGTCAGTGCACACCGCCAGCCTGCTGCACATCACTGAGAAGAGACGTGAGTACGGCGCGAACGATGAGAACGTTGATTAGTGGCGAAAAGGTCACATGGGTTAATTCTGGGTGGAAAACGCCTCAGCAGCCGATCAGTAACAGTAAGTGTCTTTAGCAGATAAGTAGCAGTGATAAAGAGAGCAGAGGCCTCGAACGGGTCGAAACAGCTGAAGCTGGGCTGGTTCACGTTTAAACCACAGAGTGAGTCTTATCATATTCACCCAGTGTAACCAGTTTGCCTTTTCGTCCATTCTGGTGCTCCAGTTGCTGAAAGGAGTCGTTGTTCATCGTTGTCATACTGAGACGAATCCGGGGGTTATACGGGTGACAAGGCCGCCTTTATCTGCTCCACTACAACTAAACGTTTCCTCAGAGAGACAGCTCATCCAGAGGCAAAGGTGTGTGCGCTTCACCGAGGGGACAGAGCAAAGAAAAAAACAATGAAGCACTTGAGGATCACAGCCAGGAGACCAGGGATCATCTTCTAGGGGAGGGGGGGTTCCGACACGCCATCTTGCAGCGTCTTAATGAACTCGTTCTGAGTGCTGCAGCCTCTGAAACACTCCCGAATCATCTGCAACATTTATCTTTAGGAGCCCGGAGCAAAGTCCCCACCCCAAAAGACAAAGATCTTATCCCAGAAAAACAAGCAGGTTGTCAGTGGTACAGGACACAATGACAGTTAGTTCCCCCTCCAGTTACAACATTTTTGTCCCTTCTTCCCGTTCATCTGCTCTCTGTCAGCCATCCTCCATGTTCTTTTTGTTCATCCCGTTGACTCGGTCCATCACACTCAGAGAAAAGAATAGTAAGACAATAAAAGTCATTAGAAACACATCGAACGGACCTTGTCCCAAGTAGATGTTCTTTACCGACTGTTAGAAGAGGACAGAAATGACTCGTGTGAATTCATTGGCCTTTGTTTCACACACATTATCTTCAAGGTGAATGAATGAATGAATCTATAGGAGGTGAGAGGTCGACGGCGGTACGCAGACTAATTCAACGCTGCAGGTCATCAGACTGCTGCAAGACTCTTTGACATCACCCTGCTGGGCGCAAAATCCAATTCAAGCGCGTGTGTGTGTGTATGTGTGTGTGTGTAAATCCTGGTATGTGGCCCCTCCACGCCATGTGCGAGCGCCTCTGATTGGCTCGTGAGGCAGTCGTTTGAGCCGGTCTGTCTGCGAGGGGAAGCATACTGATCAATTATTTAAGGGAGAAAAGGGTGTGGGAGACGGAGAAAGAGAGGGAGGAGGTGGATTTAAACCAAAACAACAAGCCCAGCAGGGTGGGGTTTGCCTTTACATCATTCACAGCCTTTCATCACTTACTGTTTTTCACCTTTTCTCTTATCCCCCCAACTTCCTGTTTCACTCCACTTTTTCATCATTTTCCTAAAAAAGAGCTTAAAGATGCTGCAGCTTTTAAAGAACACGCTCACCGAGAGTTTCCACAAACCACCGTCCATCTATCACTTGTAAACGGTGGTGAAACCTCGTGTTTAATATTTCATCTGTGGGCTGCTGCCGTGACCTTTGACCGGTGGATCAGTCCGAGCCCCCCGGGTAGGAAATCACACCCTGGTGAAGACGTTCAGAGGTGGAAGCGTTTGTCGCCAGCGGCTCCATGTGACTCACTACTGACAACAGCCCACATTTCTTTGCAGGTGTGGTGCAAAGTGTGTTTCTCCTCCCAGCTGCGTGGGTTTGGGTGTAAAAAATGGAAAATGGGTCATTTGGGTCATTTTTCAAGTTGTTCAATAATAACTAGAGAAGCACTGGGAGGGCTCCGACCCCCTCCAGCTCTGTGATGTCCAGCCAGTGTTATCGTCCTCCGTTCGTTTTATCTCCTCTAATACATTCATTGATCATCAAACATGCCTTTGTCAGTACCAGTCACATTATTGAAACAATCATTATCACAAATCATGACCTCTGACCTCTATTTGTTCTTTTTGCTCTTTAGTTTTTCAGTAATAAAACCAAAAGCGCACCTCTTCCTTTAACAGATTCCTGGATCCAGAAGGTTCTAGAACTCTACCAACATTTAATCATCTTGTTCTGGTCCATTAGCAGCAGTTACTGACATTTCATTCAAATCTGTTCAGAACGTTTGGAGTTATTTTCCAAAAAGACAAACAAACAAACCAACAGAATATAAATGCCGGTAAAACATGACCTCTTCATAGCGAGAGGGTTCCTGCTTCTGTTCCTGGTCTGGAGGTCTTTCTGTGTGCTCACTGGGTACTCCACCTTCCCCCACCTCTGGAAGGGTGCCAGGTGAATCGATGCCTGTGTTTTGCCCTGCGATGAAGTGGCGAACCTGACGTTCACCTGTTAGACAGCATGGACTGTGAGGAGAGAACAAACAAACCATATTGAATTCATAGACAAAGTCTTGTTCAAAGTCACCTGACCAAAACAAACAGGAACTAAAGCAAGAAAATAGCGTTGGAGGCGCGGTGAAAGAAATGGACTGCAGATGCCATTTTCTCCCCCACACTCAAGCTCTCGTTTCATTTCTTGGGTCCTGGCTAAAAGAGACCGCAGCAGTGCTTCAAATACCTCTGAAGTACTGTGTCATACCAGAGATGGACTGATCCAGCTGAAGACTGAAGGTGAACAGCGAGTGGTCTGATTGGTGCAGACGACGTCCTTCACTTCTTCTGTGACGGCAGCCAATGTATTTAGTTCACGTCGACCTCTCGACATGTCCTGGCACAGACTAAACCTTGTTGTTTGGTGTCTCTCCGTTCAACCCAGAGCCCCTGAGCAGCGTGTCCTCCTTGGAAGTGCACTTTGACCTCCTGGATCTCACGGAGCTGACTGACATGTCCGACCAGGAGCTGGCGGAAGTTTTTGCCGATTCCGATGAGGAGAACCACAACGAGTCGGCAGCAGGTAAGGTCCTGAAGATAAACCCATCAGAAAACAGAGCGTCACTCAGTTCGGTGAACTCACTGACTTCCATTCATTCCATTCAAGTTTGCTCTAGATGTGAACTGGGAACAGGATACAGAATGAGCAGAGACACTGTCTCACAAAGATTTGTAAACACCTACAGAAGACATTGTTACTGGAGCGTTAACGGGAGTAATAATGTTGTATTCCACACGTATTCTAACATTTGATTGTTCAGAGAAATAATTCCGACTCTTTCCTACCGTCAGACTTTTATCTGACCTCAACTAATGAAAGAAAGGCAGGATAATACAGTCCTTTATTTACCCCACAATGGGGACAATCACATTGGTAACACTCCCATAAACACACACACACACACACACACACACACACACACACACACACACACACACGTATATATGAATATAAATATAAAAAATTAAATAAAATTACTTGGCAGAATACAAATAAAAGATTACTTCAGCCTACTTGTATGCAAAGCTGTAGATATAAATATGTATTATATTATGTTATGAGTATGCATGGTTCATAAAAAACAGTGTGGTTGTTAAAGAGAAACATATTGCTGATGTCACAGGATATTGCACATGATCAAGGTGAATGAAGAAAAGTGCATAATCACGTGAAACTCCTCCAGTGTTCAAGCTGCTGAGTCACAGGTGAAAGTTGTCCCAGCATGTGTGTCGCAGGCAGAACTCTCTCCCATGTTTAATTCATCACCTGCGTACAGAGGGAACTCTGACAAAGACAAAGACGGTGTGGTGTGATGATGATCAGTGGAGGAGAATGAAGCTGAACTGGAGCGACAGACTACATCCTGATCACCCCCCCCACACACACACACACACACACACCACCCACCTTTTTGTTTTTTCTCACCTGACGTTCATATCACAGCACAGCTTCACGTGTGACTGCTCCTCCTGTCGCCATCTGTGCCGTACACTGCTGTCCTGAGGTGTTATGTCGCATCAGATGAAACGAGGGCCGTGAGGGAAGAATGGGAGCGGGGGCAGCAACGCTACTGGAGTGGAAATACTTTCAAAAGAATATTCAATTTCACCGAGCACAATAAATGAAAGAATGAAAAGAATTGTGAATGAATGTTTTCGTACCAGATCTAAACAGTCCAACAACAAAGTCAATGTGTTTCGAAGGTACGAGACAGGAAACAACCGCTGCACAGTCTGTCAATCAAGTATTTGTTTATTTCATTTTAAAAAAGGTTATATATATATAAAATACATGAATAAAAAAAACAAGTATTTATGGTCACATAGCGAAAGTGGAGCCACCTCCTCACAAGTCACAAGAAGCACGTAACAGAGAATAACCACAGAGAATGAGTGTGAGCCAGAGAAACGTTTGATTCCAATGACCCGTCTTCATCGAACAGAGTGTCGTCACTTGTTTGATCTGTACAGTCCTCCGGTAAAAATAGATCAGCCAGCGAATGTTTCGTCTCTGCTCATCCTCCCCTCTCCATCTCTCTTCCAACCGTCTGTCACCTCTCCCCCTCGCCCGGCAGTCACTGATGTCCTCTGTTTCTGTCTCTGACGCTGTCTGACTGACAGTTTGTATAAAAAACATTTGGGGAAGTTACTTTGGAGACAATTACATGTCAATGTAGTGCAGCTAGGGCGACTTTCTATGTGGAGTTTCCATGATCTCCCCGTGTCTGTGTGGGTCCTCTCCAGGTACTCCGGCTTCCTCCCCACTCCAACAGCATGCTGAGGTTAATTGGTGACTGTCAATCAGCCGTAGGTGTGAATGTCAGTGTGAATGGTTTTCTGACCTTCAGCTGATGACCGGTCAGGTGACGTTCACCTGTTCACAACCGAGAAGATGAATGAACGAATGAACGAATGAATGAATGAATGAATGAATGAATGAATGAATGAATGAATGAATGAATGAATGAATGAATGAATGAATGAATGAATGAATGCGGTGCAACTATTTCAGTGAATTTATGAAAGTAAAGTCATTCCATGTGATTAGTTTTCCTAATGCTGGATGAACAAATGTTGAGACGTGAGTGTTTGAAATCACAAAAGAAAAAACAACAACAATCCAAACCACATCATCTTGCATTCACACACTAAACACATCCAGCTTCCTCACGACACATCTTCTCCACACACCGTGATGCTGGTTGCCATGGTGCCATGGGAGGCAGTTTCATCTGCCCCTTCAAATTTTAAAGCTTTTAAATGTTGGAAATCCCTCTGGGAAACACTGAACTGGACAACAGCCTTTACTCCCCCACAGCTCCTCACCTGAGTATAAAAAAAAAACGACCCGGAAGGGTGAGATCAGAAAAACCAGGCGATACCTCTGAGACCAACAGTACCACGTGCTCAGATGACGGTGAGCAACAAGAGTCAAGAAAATACGAAGAAGCCCGTCATGCTCTTGGGTTCACAGTGAATGTGGTCCACGGTGAAGAGAGACACACGTGTCTTTTCTGTCTGAAAACCTCTGGCAGCTGACAGTCTGAGGCCAATAATGTCAATAAACCGCTTGACTTCTCTGAGAGCAAACAGTGAACATCCTCAGCAGGAACATAGTTTGTAAAACCCCCACTGAAAACAAAGAACAGATCCAGGCTCAGATGTGCAGGTCAGAACCGACTCACTGCAGAATGAATTACCACAAACAGACCTGGTCATCTTTCATGCCACATATCTGCACTTGTTCTGTTTTGGACACACCGATCTTCATTGTCATAGTTCTTGTAAAGTGAATGCACATTTTATTTCACATTTGTCCTAGTTTTGAAAAAGCACAGTTCATGATTTTGATGTATCAACAAACTTAAACGAGGTTACAATTGTGTCGGGGTGTGTGTGTGTGTGGAGGGGGGGTCAGATACTGTAAGTTTGACAACCACTGCTTGACCGTGACACATCACAGCTGCTCTGTGTCAGTCTCTGTGAGCTCAGAGAGCAGGATTGATCAGCCCGACAACAAATTATACAGTCTGTGTGTCAGAGATTGTTTATGATGAGAGGAGGGGAGGGGAGCGGAGGGGAGAGGAAGGGAGAGGACGGGAGGGGAGGGTGAGTGAGTTCATGCTAAATGTAGGTTCTTGAATAATTTACTTTTCCCTGCTGAAAACAAGCTGGTGTCCTTCAAAAGCCATTTAAACACTTATCATTATCGTCATCACAATCAGAGAATCCAGCAGCACATTATTTATAGATGTTTATGTCTTGTTTGTTTTGTTTACTCTGCTGTCAGTCTTCTCCATCTGTCCATCTGACACACTGACATGAACGTTCTTTAGAACGACAGAACGTTTCAATCAAAAATGTTTCTGTCTTCATGTGTCGGTGGCTGAAAACACATCACATCATTTTTACCTTCTACGGCGAGTCCCCAAGTCACCCTTTGGAACGTGGCCTCTGCCTGGGTGGGGGTCACAGCAGCAGCAGCAGCGGTTGTAGAAACAGGACATCACATGTATTGTTGCACCAGGAAAAAAAAAAGCCTCTTTTGAATGTAAACAGGTTCCTTTGGGGCACAGTTCCACTAATACCCGAGCATCATTCCGTGCAGTCACAAAGTCAAAGAAACAGTAAATTATGCAGCAACATGCTTCCTGAACAATCGAGTGAACTGCACCGCTGCAAAAAACCCCTAACGTAGTAAGAAGAAGAGAAGGGATTGAAATGTCCTTTGACCTTGCTGAGTACAAAGGTTCCTGGTTGTTGTTGAATCATTTTCCTGAATGTGAACACAAAGAGGACACACACAGAATTGAGAATTCTTCCCAGGGTTGGATGAGGTGTGTGTGCAGACACACACTGTTAAGTGTGAACCCACAGCGATGCATCAAAAACAAGATGCTGGCAGAGCAGCAGAGTCTCTGTGCAAGTTGTTGGCGGACTCATTAAAGTCCAACGGAGAGACCATCAATCATCTGAGATCGATATGCCCCGCCCCCCACCATCGCCCCATCTCACCGTGTGTGTGTGTCCAATGTGGAGGGGGATGTGGGTTTGGGGAGTTTATAAGCAGCCTGTGCACTTCAAGGACAAAATGTGACTGATGTGAGGATGTTTTCATCATTTTATCATCACTTATCACTGTGCAGTTGATAGCAGGAATCCAATACACAACAAGGACTGGGGGTACAGAAGTGATCAGTGCATCAGATAGGATACAGTCCCACACAAAACAATCCAACACGATACTATACAATATGCTACAATACAGTATGATTCTACACGACACGATATGGTACTGTGGAGGTAGCGAAGAGACCAGGAGTCCGTTGAGTCTCTTCCAAAGAACTGACTTTATTTCACTTGGGCACTTGAGACACTTCACTGCAGGATATACGCCATCAGCTGGTCTTTAGCCAGAAACACCTTCAAAATAAAGCCTTGTGTCACCACACAGGCGCCCCCCGAACACACAGATCAAAACCACACAAGTCTGAGCAGGAACAAAGTTCAAGTAAACGTTTGGGCGTCCCCGATGGGCAGGGTGAGCCAGCTGCACATCATCGTCCTGGAGCACATGAGCGGGCTTAAGACGATCCACAGAAACCCGGTCCTGACCAGAACCAATCTCACAATCTCTCGATTACACAAAAGGGACCGTCATAAGGGGCCTGCTGGGGGGAGCGGTGCGCGTCATGTCGGATAAAAACGTACTTTGCCGACATGAGGTCCTTGGGTATATATGACTGAGGGAGACAGTGGTGCACAGCTACAGGACAAAACCCCCCAGGCTGCCCCCGGACAGCCAACACTCCCAACCGCGCTAGGGCCAAAAACAAAGACGCATGGAAGGAACTCCCCAGGAACCCTCAAAGTCTGACCCAAAACCAACTAAGCAGAGGAGGAGTGCAGATCCTCCTTGGGGGCGGCACCCAGTCACTGTCCACTCACGATGAACGGACGGCAGCTTTTGTGGTGCGATGAAATCGCACACACATCCCGTTGGCTTGTGGGTTGTATGCAGTGGTCTGGTTTTAACAATCACCAAAAGGTGGACGACGCCGGTGGTAGAGGAAGTTTTCGCAGAGGTTTTGGTGGTGGTGGTCGTGGCCGGGGCCGTGGTGCCCGGGCAGGAAAGTAATGGAATGGCTTCCCGTCGT
>CAAKHB010002883.1:19070-42259 GCA_901007665.1 Aeoliscus strigatus | reverse complement strand
GGGGGGCAGGCCTCTGAAACGGTGCTGTCCAGGGATCACACCGAGCAATCGCACCACAATGCACCGCTGCAGCAATCAATGGAGTGTGTGTGTCTGAGTGGGTGGGGTGTGGGCATAATGGAAAGGTCACAGGTTTGATCCCAGAGGAAGCTGGAACAAGACTTCCATTAGAGACGGGACGCTTGGATCCTCTGAACCCGTCACTGTGCTCGGGGGCTGTTTGGAGACGAGAGAAGACGTTTCTGGCTCCGACGCGTTTGTTTAAACTCTGACGTGAAACAATAGATTTGACTTTGGAATGAACAACTTCAGAGACCCAGCTGTGACTCTCGTCGTGGGTTTACACCAAATATGAATGTATTAACATTCATATTTGTTGTTATGACCCCTTTTGTTCCTGGTTTCTTTTTATTTTCATTTCATTTCGGTTTACGACAGCTGTCATCTCTGCAGTCGAACGACATCTGATCCCTTTAGACCCGTCGGACATTTAAAAACAAAAGGAGAATCCGCTTATTCAGCTTTTTTGATTTCTTTTTTATTACAAATAAAAAAAGCAAATGACTGCATGTGCCGTACTTCCGTCTCACGTCTTTCTACCCAGACGGTCTGAGTTCTTTTTCCTTTTGACAAATATCTCGCTAGCACACAGCAGTAAGTCCAAGTGTCACTGGAAAGACCTCTGAACAGAATTGCAAAAATAATACTCTAATACCCTGTAATCACATAGAGATGACATACGTGTAAACCTGCAATTATTCAGAATATCTTCAGAAAGTCAGCAGTTATTCTCAATGTTTAAATAAGAAACAAAACAGAACTAATACAAAAACAAGGTTGTCGGTAAGAACTAATGCCTGGATCTTTTCATGTCACATTTATTTGTCAGCATTTGCTCCTGAAGATATTGTGAACGATGCACTCGTTCATCTACACACAATACTTCATCCCCTCATCACGTTTGGTCGCGACACAACGTGACGCGTGGTTACTGACACTGGAGAAGCTGCGTTCACAACACATCGGCGGTTTGTCGTCGTCTGGCCAGCAGTTAAACCAAAAAACAACAACAACAACAACAACAACAACAACAACAACAACAGACACGATACGTCTGATCAGCACATTGTCACGTTTTCCCTGATTTCATCTGGAGTCACATGGAAGCTCTGCTCACACACACACACACACACACACACACACACACACACACACACACACACACCTGGCAGCTTCACTTAAAAATGGAGTTTGTTCATTCTCAAATGAGGTAAAGTCCTTCAGGGCGGCATGGTGGAACAGTGGTTCACACTGTCGCCTCATAGCGAGAAGGCGGTTCGATTCCAGTGGGGTCTTTGTGTGTGGAGTCTTCATTTTCTCCCCGTGTCTGTGTGGGTTCTCTCCGGGTACTCCGGCTTCCTCCCACCTCTAAAGACACGCTGAGGTTTGTCCGTAGGTGTGAATGTCAGTGTGAATGGTTGTCTGTCCCTTCATGTGGCTCTGACGAGCTGCTGACCCGTCCAGCGTGACGTTCAAACGTTGGGATCCGCTGCAGAACAACCGAGACCCGTAACCGCAGCGACAGGGAGAAGATGAATGAATGATGGACTGAACTGAATTCCATTCGGTTTATGTCAAACAGGCGTGGAAACGGCAGCGTTTTCCTAACGCACCAACGAACTAACTCACGAAACCATTGTGGAACGTTAGCACATTCAAAGCAGCACAAAAAGTAAGCAGCAGCAGCAGCAGCAGCAGCAGCAGCAGCGGTAGCGACTGACGGAAACATGAATAACAAGTCAAACGACCGCAGTTCAAGTCGTCGCCGGGGCTCAGTTGGTCGACACAGGCGCCGTCTGTGGCTCTGGAGTCATCCAAGCTGTCGGAGCGGTGACATCAGCGGCCGGCGGCGGCTGATTGGTGCTTGGCGTGTCACTTCCTGTCAGACAGAGGGGACACGTTGGGAAAACACACTTTGAAAGCTGTGCTTATCTGTGTCTTAGTGTCAAAGCGCCTCATACCTGATATTGACTTACACGTCTGACCCAAATTCCATCAACAATAGTTTGTGAAAGTTATAATTACGCATCTGTTCAAACTATATTTAACCTACTTTTTATTCAAATGGTCTGTAATATTACGTGAATTACAGATATGACTCTTTACTCTAATACAATTTAATGTCATCTGTTGTTTTATTGTCTTTAAATTAAATTAAATTAAATCAAATTTGTTGAAAAGCGTTTTGAGCTGCGTGTGTGTGTTATTACTACCAGTAAGTATCAGTACCTGAGTAGGTCCCACAGGGTTTTACTCTCATAAAACACATTTTCAAAGACTCTCTGTTGACTGGAGGAAAATCTTTTTTCCCTTCACACCCTCCTCAGAAGAATACGAGTGCACGTACGTGTGGCGATGCGGCCCGTACGAGTCCAGGATGAGCGAGCTGGCCTGTTCCAGGTTCCACTGGCAGCGCTGCAGAATGTCCTCACACTCCGACCTGGACCGCAGACCCAGACGGAACAACTGCTCCACCTGCACCACAGGTAGGGTCAGATCGGATGAGATGAATGTGTGTGTGTGTGTGTGTGTGTGTGTAAATCTGGTTAACCGCAGCCAATCGATGATGTTGTTTTGTCTCTCCTCCTTCCATTGACTTGTCGCATTGTCTCCACTTTCCACAAAGCAGAAAGTCTCTGAAGAAAAACACGATTGATCGGTGACAGAGACGAGGAACCACGGTCTTGTCCAGCCCACGAGCAGGTGAGACCCACGTTCCCTCTGTGTGTAACCTGTATGTAACCGTATGTACAGGACCGACTGTGCTGTTTTTGTTATTTTGTTTTCAATATCTATCCAGTTGTTTTGTACGTCTCTTTTGTAATTTCTTTTTCTTTTTTTTTTTACTGTTAATTACTATTTTATTTTTCCAATCTCGGTCGACCAAAGGATTTCAGATTCTGACCAAAAGCAGTTTTTGGAGCCACAGTGACGGACACGTCTGTTTGTGTTGACGTGTTTCAAAATGTTCAACCTTTGTTTCTGGGTGAGAAGAGGAGCCGGTCCCTCTCTGGAGGAGCGCGTACCTTCAGATGGTTCACGGCCTGTCGGACGCTCCAGCCGTGACTCTGCAGAGCGGCCTGACACTCGTCCAGCGTGACCCCGTGGACCGCCCCCTGGACCTGGTGATCACATCACACTCGTTCTCCACCAGTCACAATTCAACTAAAATCAAACTCAAACGCTGGGTCAGAGGCGTAGTCGCTCACCTGTGTGATGCTCTGCGCCTGGTGCATGCTGGGAGCTGCGACCCGCCCGTTGTTGTTGTTGTGGGAGGAGTTGGGTTTGGCTCCTCCAGGCTGCTGCATCATGGGTTTGACCGCCGCCATGTTAGCTGCTCCGTATCTGATTGGAGGGGTTTTGAGTTGGACGCTTTCATTTGTCAATATTTCAAACACGCCGTACAACACCGATAGGAGTCATTTGTTTGGACGACATTTGTGTCGTAACTAACATAGTTCATCGTTTAAACTTTCGATCTTCTTTCGTAACTTCATGCGTTTGTCGTCTTTGTCAATCTGACAACACTGAGGAGGAGGACTGACTGAGTCCAGAGGACTCAAGTACAAGCAGGAATGTTAACGAGATAAAGGTTTACAAGGACATTTCGACGTTCTGCTCCGTCAGCATCCGGCCGCACGTCCCTGCGACATTCTTATGTAGCTAAGGCCTGCGTTGCTAGGCAACAGAGGGCATTCACACACACGCACTTCGGTGAGAGACGTGGAGGCTTCGTTTACAGCGTCAACTCGACGGTGAGGATGAGGTACACACCTTTCGAGGAAAGCTGGGCGCTCCGGCAGCGGGGCGGGGGCGGAGCTCGGCGAGCCGTCGGTCAGTGAGGGGAGTCCACGGCCGTCACAGCAGACCAGAGGGTCCAGTAAGGAGCTGGACGACGAGCTGGGAGGCGCCAGATGGGAGGAGTAGGGTGGAACTCGTGGTGGGGGGGCAGAGGAGGAGCAGCTGGAGGACAGGAGGGGACCCAGAAGGCCGGACGCCCGGCGGGGGGACACAGACGTAGGGGGAGGGGGCAGCGCCACCGGCGAGGAGGACAGTGGGGGTGCCAGCGAGAGCGGGGAGGAGGAGCGGGAGCCCGGCTGAGAGAAGGCGTGGTCTCTGGGCGGGATCTGGGGAGGCACGTCGTCCAGCTCCAGGGAGATGGAGCTGGTGCGCGCCTGAGGGTTGGAGGAGCGGGAGGTGAGGCCGTGCTTGGAGGGGCGCAGGGGGGGCACGGGGCTGCGGGGCGGCAGCACCGGCCGGTCCTCGAAGCAGGAGGGGAAGGAGGACGTGGAGGTGGCAGAAGGGGAGGGCGGGGGCAGACAGATCTGTCTGTGGGGGGCCAGAGGCGCCAAGGGCATCGGGAGAGGGGAAGAGGGGAGGGAGCGCCCCGTCGCCATGGGAACCTGCAGCTTCACCATCACCTTCATCAACAGTAAAACGTATTAGCACTGGCTGAAACGCTCCGTTCTCAGGTCGGGTGAACTCTCACCTCCCGCTGGAGTTCCTGGAAGAGGTCAGCTGACTGCGACTCGCTCCTGCCCCCTGTGGCGGCGGCCAGGGAGGGCGGAGCGTCTTCCGTCAGTCCCTTGTTGATGCAGTGCACCTCCTGGTCCTCTGACTGGTCCTCCAGCTCCGTGGCAACTTCATCATACGCTGGCTGCGGGAGGGGCCAGTCCAGGATGGAGGGCATGTCCTGAGGAATAGACCATCCAAAAATGTTGCCATAGTAACCATCTGAGATGAAATCATAAACAGACAAACGGGCAGAGACGAGAGGAATTACTGTGAAAATAACCCGTAAAAGCTTGAAGGCACATCGTCAATCAATGAGCAGCGTCTCCTGCCGTGAGTGCATCCAAGGAGAAGTGTTTACATTTGACATTTCCAGGCCAGAGGCCGGACGGCAGCGCTCGCAGGATATGTAAAACTACTGTCGCTGTTCGAATATGACCAAAATAAACCTTGTCTGTGAAACCAAAAAGGTCAGAAACTCCCAGAATCACACAGAGCTTCTCTGCCTGGACCAGCAGGTGCAGGAGGAAACGACGTCCCCTGTCTCTACCTTCAGTGTGTCCTCATCCGGCTGCTGTGTCTCCGTGAGCGGCGAGGGCGTGGCGGAGCTGAAGCTGTCGTCTGTGAAGTCGATGAGCGACACCTCGCTTTGGTCCGACTTCGTGCTCTCCCACGGCCGGAGCTTCAGGCCGAACGTCACCCCGAGCCTCTTCCGCGCCGCCGAAGCGCCGGTGCCGGCATCGTCGTCGTCGTCGTCGTAATCGTCCATCACAGAGTCGTAAAACGGCTCTGAGGACACGGGAACACCAGCGTCAGGAAGGAATCATCAGACGGTAGACGAGAGCAGAACAGAGGGGAACTCACTCTTCAGCAGAACGGCCGGCTGAGGTGGACGAGGAGGCGGTTGCTCTGGTGAAGAGACACGATGTTACAGCGACCTGTGATCTCAGCACTTACACACACAAACTGACACCAAAAGGTCACAGGTCTGATTCTCTGGCTCCTTCACATTACAATGTGGTTTGTGTGTGCAGGTCCTTCGCAGAAACAAACATCATATTTTGAAAAAGAAACTCTCCCTTATATACTTTCATGCCTGAACGTATCAACGAGTTGGAGCTGAGTCTGTGTGTGTCTTGAGTGAACGTACTCTTGTTCCGGTTGGGGAGTTTGGTCGGTCTCGCTCTGCAGGGGTCCACCCCGAGAACGTCAGGCGGGTCCATGGGGTTCCCCAGATACAGACTGAGGAAGAGCCGACGACGAGGAAACAGACGGTTTAATATCGTTTGCCTCAGAACAAAACTTGTTTTTTCCCAGTCACCGTTTCTGAAAATGTGACTGCAGAACGGTGCACTGCTGCCTCCTGGTGGACAGTTTTAGTACAAGCAGGGGAACAAGGTGCAAATCAAAAGGTACAAACTAAAAAAAAACATGTATTTATTATGATTATTATTTGGGTCTATATTATTTTGTTCCTAATAATTTGTCTATTTTTGTATATTTTGAACAAATTATGATCTATATTTCTATTTCTTCATTGTAATTAGACTTAATGAGTTGGCTCATGCTAAGAAAGTTAGCATGTCCTTTTTCCTTATACCAGAGGCAGCCTGCCTGAGATTTCTGACAATGTGCTGCCCCCTGCTGATGTGTGAGTAATGGCACGTCGTTCACCTGTCGATGCGGTCGGCGTGCCCCCAGCTCCTGTGAGGGTCCGTGTCTCCGTGTCCCGTGTGGATGAACGAGTGTTTGAGCGGTCGACTGATGTCGTGCGCTGACAGCCCGGCCACTGACGTCACCACGTGTCGAGGAAACTGGCCGACGCGCAGCGTTCGCCTGTTCTGGCCTCGCCACCAATAGTGCTCCGCCCTGAAAACACACGTACACACACACACACACACACACAGGAAGTGCTTTCTCCAGGATTCAAGGACCCGAGACGTACTTGACTTTCACTAGTGCACGTGGAATCGTGAGAGCAGACATGAGACGCTGCCCTGTGAGACTATGGAATGCACATCCTGCACGCAAGTCGCAACGCTTCCAGAATGGCGCCGTAACGAGATAATTCCTCAGACCGCCAGGAATCCAGAGTGGACAAAAGACGCGTTTGTCGTCTGGCAGAGTGTCAGTGGCACGCACACACCCGCTGAGCCAACTGGCTGGAACGCTGTGACCGACCTGCCGTCGATGATGGTGATGACATCGTTCATCTGGATCTGAAGCTTGTCCTCTTCCTCAAAGTCCTGCAGGGCGCGCATGTCTGTGGGCATGGTCTGCCAGACACAAACACAACATCAGAAGACAAAACGTGATCTTCAAACCTGTGCGTCGGGTCTGGTACCTCCAGCAGGAAGTCTCTGAGGGCGATGAAGGTGGGCCTGTCGTCAGGTTTGGGGCTCCAGCACTGCAGCATCACGTTGTAGATGTCCTGAGGACAGTCGTCTGGTTTACACAGCCTCTCCGCCTCCACGTCCACCTTATGGAGGATCTTCAGCAACGCAACACCAGCTGATTATTAATTGTGGAGTGTGATCGGCGACTGGCTCAAAGCTCGTCTACCGTACCTGGCTCCCATTGAGGCCCAGCCACGGCTCCTGTCCGTGGGTGAACATCTCCCACAAAGTCACCCCGAACATCCAGGTGTCAGATGCATGAGAGAAAGTCCGGGACTTTAAGGACTCCGGAGCGCACCTGGACACAAAGGAGACGTCACAGCTTCCATCAGTTTCCTCCCCTGGGTACAACATCTGCCAACAGCTGCTTCGAGATCTGACTTGTCTGTGATTGAACTACGATAGACGGATGACGAAATAATTCCACCCTGAAGAGTATTGGAACTCAGCAGGAGTTTGTCATCATTGTTAAAATACTCGTTTTCTGAATGGAGTTTGGTTGGGATCGGCGACAGTCGTGAGACATGAGACGAGGGGGTCTGACCATGGGAAGGGGATTTTGTGGCCCTCCTCCATCACGTATTGGTCGGTGTGTGTGGGCAGCGCCCTCATCAGGCCAAAGTCTCCGATCTTCACGGTCTCATTGGTGGACAGCAGGACGTTGCGGGCCGCCAGGTCCCTGTGAAGGAAACGCTGCTGCTCCAGGTATGCCATGCCGCACGCCACCTACACACACACACACACACACACACAAACACTGTAGTTTCACCCCAAGCCTGAATTGCTCTTTGTTGTTCTTATTTTCTTTTCAAACCTGCACAGCGTAGTTGCATAGGGACGAGATGAGGATGTGACCCTGACGTTTTCTCAGGCGATCCAACAGGGAGCCCAGAGGGGCCAGCTCCGCCACCTGGACACACACACACACACACACACACACACACACCTGAGTATGCTGTCATCTCTGTGTATCTGTGTGAGAATGCTTTCACTCACCATCTTCATGGGCTGCGTGAGGACGATCCCGTACAGGCGGATGAGGTTCTGGTGGCTGAGGGAGTGCATGGCGTTCACCTCTCGGATGAAATCATCCAGACCGTCAGAGTCCAACACGCTGGCCTTCAGACACTTCACGGCCACCGACAGCTGGGAAACCAGAGAGATGTGGCTGCCAGTTTGACATGATCTCGTCACAGTCCAGTCGGCTGCAGCCAATGATGGTTCTGAGCAGTTCTTGATGGTTCACTCCTCCAGGTTCTACTCACCACTCTGCTGTTGGGACCGGTCCACTCCCCTCTCCGCACCACGCCGAATGTTCCGTCCCCCAGACGCTCAAACAGCTGCAGCTCAGTCTCTCGGATCAGGCAGGTGAGCGAAGCCCCCGACTCGCTGCTGGACGTCGACACGCCGCCGGATGACGCCCCCCCGAGAGGGGGCGGCTGCTGAGGGTCAGTGTCAGGACGCTTCACGGGGAACACCTGACAGACACAAGAACCCAGGTAAATGTCCAGAGCAGCTGATGGAAAAAAGATCTAAATAAAGGTTTATTACCGACATAGAAACCATATTGAGTCACGCCCATCTATCTGTCGACTTATGATTTATCAAAAAATAAATACAAATATGTATAAATGTGAAAAAGTGGGGTTGGAATTTTGAATTTCCAAGTATTTAGTAGATAGATGGATAGATAGAGGCACTGGTTGTCAATTTCCTTTAATAAAGCCTGAACAGAATGTTTTTGAGTCTTATAGGCTGACAACTGCACTCAAAAAGAGGAAAAAGAACCTTGCTCATCCAGGACTTGCGTTTATAAAGAGCTCTTCTCCTCTTCACCGCCTCCCACAGCCTCCTCTGACCTGAGTCGACAAAGACACATCTCAACCAGCGTCCACGGCACAAATCCAGTTTGTGAGAGAAGTGTGAGGGTCAGGACGTACCTGGCCGGCCCATGCCGATCTTCTCCAGGTCTTCATTCTTGACATAGTCAAAGTGGGACAGACGCGTGACGTTGAGGTCGTCACGGATCCGCACAAAGTACTGCTGCAACTGGACGTCCGTGAGCAGCTCCAGCAGCCACTCCGTCCCCTCGTCACACTGCATCTGCACACACACGTTTCCCCTGCATTACCACACCTGAGAGAAACTGCACGGACACTACAGAGGAGGAAACTCTGCTGCTGCTCTGACATCAGCTCAGGTCAGTGAGAACCCCTAATTGTTTCACTGCAAAAACTCTAGTCAAAATGTCTCATTTCCTCCCATAAAATCTCTTTATGCTTAAAATAAGACGCATCACCAAAAGTAGTCTGTTTTTACAAAATCTGACATAAGCTAAGTAATGTGAATAATAATAGTAAAGAAAATGCTGATTTTTCTACTTTTTTAAAATAGTAAGATTGTCTAAAAACAAGTTTTTCTGATGATGTGACTTATTTTAAGCGGAAAGCGATTTTAAACTGGAAATTAGACAGTTTGACTAGAAATAAGAGAAATATTGTGTTGCAGTATTGAATGCTCATAAATGAACAACAGTTGTTTTTTGCCGCCATCTGTTGGTTTGTTGTCTGTTGGCAGAATTATGCAGAAATGACCAAACCAACATCAGTAGACTAAAACCTGCATGCTGGGCTTAGCCAATGGACATGGGGGGCCAGGGGCCCATGACACTATTTACACACGATAATAACATCCCGTTTTTTTTAAACATAAACTAAAGATAATCTAATTGGTCAAGCTCAAGTGTGGAAACCATGGCAACAACCTGCGCCGCCCCCACGTCGCTGCCCTCACGTGCGGCCCAATGGAAGCTAAGGTATCCTTAAGCTAGCGGCGCTAGTCTGAGTCACGGACAGCACCGGCGACTCTCGGTGGGTTTACCGGCTGTCTGACTGGTGGTACGAGGGGAAGTTAACGACAGCACTCCCGTTATCTTTGCTTACCACGGACGTGCTGCTTATCCCCACAGAATAAGCCAACTTCCAGCCTGAAGCCGTGATGGCGGCGTGTTGCGCCGGCTAATGCTAACCTGCCGGCTCACCTGTTCACAGGTAATGTTTTTCTGTGCCCACACGTTTTTCTTAAAAAAAAAAAAAAACAAAAACAAAAACAAAAAACACATCTACATGTTAGTGTTTTGTGCAGGTTAACTCAGCGGCCAGCAACTGTTTGTTTATTTGTTTGTTGTTATTTAGTCTGCTGGTGGAGGTGGTGTGTCAGTGAGCTTCAGTACATGTTGATGCTCAAAAAACTATAGCATCATGGACACATGCAGTAGTTTAATTCAAACAATGAAACTTTAATATAATTAAGATTCATGAACCATAAACTGAATTATAAAAAATTGCGGTATCAGATTTGAGATTTATGGTGTTTAAACTGTGTTAATTAGTGGTTTATGTATTGCGATACATTTTCTTTGTTTTTTTTCCGAACCTGCAGGCTTCATTTAGTGAAATTCAAGGGAGAAACATTCTTGAAATGTTATAATTTACATGTGCTGAGCTGAGAAAATAGAGAATACTGAAGTTTTCCATGATATTCTAATTGTTTAAATCCTGTTCATGCTGCAGATGTCACCAACAAACTGCAGCCAAGAGTCAAAACCTTGTTGGCAAACAATGATTTTCAATATTCCTGTTGCACGTTTGATGTAAAACTGATTTACATCACTCTCAGAGTGCCTGTATGTCAACAGGATTAAACTGAAACTACGGCCTCTTTGCATTTTGCATTCGCTTGTTTTATCAGTGTTGATGAAACACTTTGGATGTGCTCACACTGGTTCACTCTCTCAAACCGCTCTTGTTCTTCACTGTGCTGTTAAAAACCCAATGGAAATGTAACGAGCTAATATGCCACAAACATGCACAAACAATAGCTGCGTCATCACATCCAAACACACTCAAAGATGCTCACAAACTTGCTGCACGTCCAGCTTTACCATTAGTTCATTGACACTCTCTCTTCTGCTCTGCTGCTCTGCGTCCTCGTCTTCCCCCTCCTCTCCTCTGGTGAAGGGGAGTCGCTGGTACATATAGCTCTCCCCCATAGCTCCTCTATTCCTTCCCCTCGCTCTCTGTTCAGGGCGTCTTCTCCTGTCTAGCCGCTCTGATGAGAGGCGTCAGGCGCGGCGCTCCCTCGTCTGCAGCTCCAGTTCGCTCATCTCCTCTCGGCTCCATGACCTTCTCGGCTCAGATGATTTGCGCATGCACAAACGCTTGACGGATCGCACCATTCAGCCGCATCACCTAGAGGTATCTGCCTTTCCTCCCACCGCCTCTCAATATTCCCCCTGCTGATTCATGAATTCCTGCAGCCTTGAACATCTCTCGCTCTCTGTCTCTCTCTCCATCTTTCCCATCCTCCGCGTCTTTCCTCTCTTTCTCCGTTTCCCTCTGGCGCAGTGGCCGAACCCACTGTCTGATGTTAAATAATTCAGCAGCTCTGTCAAGAGGATGAGAGGGAGGGAGAGGGAGATCTCAGTAGGAGGATGGGAAGAAAACCTGGATGGGTGGACAGATGGATGGATGGTCAGGCCAAAGAGATGATGGGGGAGATGCATATGATAGAGGCAGATGGCATTTGGATGGGATCTTGAATAATCAGATGCACGTGGACTGCATATAATATCTGGACAAAAATGCGTATAGACTGAGGTGTCATTGCACTGCTGATGTCATTTGGTGGTTGTGGATGCATGACCACAGTAGTTTGCGTTATTTCATTTAATGCACAGCCTCAAGAGATTCTACTCATTCACGCATTTCAAACTCAACACTCAATTTGATATTTAAGAGTTTTTAGTAATATGTTGCCAGATCTCACACATTGTTTGATTAAAAGTTATGAAACCGTTAATGTATCAGCAGGCATCCCCATGTTAATTCAACAAGTTTCACAGAGCGCCTGATCCTGACTAATTAGCACAAATCCCTGAATCATGGTCAGCCGTTAGCATTAGCACCAGACGTAACAGACAGGCTTTCTGGGGAACAAACAGATGCAGCAGTGTGTGTGCGTGTGTACAGTATGCATCTATGCACATCTGTGGCCTAAATGAGCCTCTTTTCACAAATGTTGAATCAAGGACGACACACTAAAGTGAGGAAAGCTAAATTTAGCTGATATTCACATGGTCTCAAGCAGGCTAGCTGCTGTTCTTCCGTCTCACCAGACACCTGAGCTCCACCAAAGAGCATTAGTGGTCGATGGATGTGGGTGTTTCAGTGGCAGTAGGGCACATAAACAATATGAAAGAATGTTTTTGTCCTCCATTGTCTCTGTGCACTCTGCTGCAGTGATTTGGTGCATGAAATGAGTGTCGAGTAACACAAATATAACGTAAGTCACTTGACCATCTGATTTGACAATATGAGAAAAATAAAGTTGTGCATGTTCTGCTGGTGCATATTGTGTATTTTACATTTCCTGATTTTTTTCATATAATAATTGCAATTTGAAGATAGCAATCTCAGTGAGTAACACTGCTAACTTGTGGAATAACAATGTTGTGCAGTTAGTTTTTTGCATATTTACAATTTATCTCTTTTTTTCAGAATATCAATATACATTTTTGATGTCGCTGCTGTATGTATGTAAATTGCTCTGCAGTGGGACAAAGTCAAAAGGTTTTGTTTTCATACACAGTTAAGCTGTTAAACACACACAGAAAAACTGCAGGTCTGTTTCACATTGTTGTGTGTTCTTAGAGGAAACTGAAGTTAATTGTTTAAACCTTTGTAATCTCTTAATCTGGTAATTAATCCGCCAGCAGGATAAACCCCCAACAAACATTTACGTATTTTAGATTGTATTCGGGTGAATGAGCTACCTGTTACAGATGCGCGCAGACATATACTTCCTGTGTTTGTGTGTGTGTGGTTTTTCGGTGGGAAATGAATATGAAGTTCACCATGTTGTGTCTAAGTGAAAACACACAGACACAACCAAGTGTCTCACCCTGCACCGATCTTTCGTTGGTTCTGGGTTTTACGGCTACAGTCAAGAATGACTGGGGTCACTAGAGGTCACCTGGGGTGGGCCATGGATGGTGGGGCGCTATATCTAAAAGACAATAAGTAAAACCAGTTTTTATTAGAATACAATTAATGCAGCACTGATTTAGCAAGAAATGAAACATTAATAATGAGTGATTTACTGAGAATTGAACAGAAAGCAGAAGTGCAGAAAAGACAAGGATGGAACGGTTCATCCATTTTACTAATGAATAGATCAGAGCAGCTCTGGTTGATTAAGATGGGAGTAACACACATAAATACAAACGTGATTCACCTGCCTAATGTTAAACTGACAACCTGCTCTTTTCTTAGTTGAGATGTCAGTTGTAATTAATTGCATTTATCTGTAGCATGATGATGCAAAATGTTAAATCCCAAGACCCGGATTAGCTGTCACACACGTCAGACCAACCTGCAAGCAAGCCGTGAGGGTAAAACAATCCCTTCCCCAGGTCGTCCTCCCTCCTCCGGCCGCCTCACAGCAGCTGCAGCCCGGCTGCAGCCAGCGGCACGAGTCGGCCAGTTACCTGAAATCAGTGACAATTTTCGCGGAGCCGTTGTTTATCCGTCCACCGTTAATTCCGTGACGTTCGCGGCGCGACCGACGAGGGTTATCAGCGGCGTCACATTGCGTGAACACGACGCGCTGGTCGGAATCATCAAAATAATGGCATTTCCGGTTTAGAGCTAAGACTTCAAAATAAAAGCGCAGGTTTTAGGTAAACAGATTGCATTAAAGCCACACCTACGTTTTCTGTAGGTGTCTGTAAAATTGACACTTTAAATGGTGAAATACCATATATTTTTCAAAGAGTACATATAAATAATAAATTTGAATGTGATAAATGAAAGTGATAAATAGTAAATAATTGCAAATTCTCATTCGATTGCAAATTCTCTTGATTTTCATTGAGTCCACTAGTTTGTGTGAATGTGACAGTAACAAAACACAGATGGATGCTAAGCCAGCGGATTTATTACTTTCTCAGTTGAACATGAAAAGAATTGATTTGTTTGATTTAAAAAAAAAACCCTGCACAAAACACCAAAATCTCACATTGCAGGTTTTTAATTATCATGTTTCTGCTTCTTGTAATGGAAGTAACAAAAAAGACAGTAAGAGTCTCAACAGAAATGATGTAAATCTTAATTATATACTTAAATCAGCCATATTATTGATTTAAGAAGCTGGAGTGCTAAGAAGCTTGATTGTGATGATCAGTTGTTTAATATATCTATATGAACTAATATTTAACCCTATTAGGTCTGTATATAGTTTCAATAATACATTATATTTGATAATCATTCTTATCAAGTTGTATTTATCAGAATATAGGCATTTTTTGGTCCATAACTGTTGAGCTCTCCATGTCAGTAAAGCAATTCAGTAACATGCAGGAAAGAAAATAAGCTTTGCGAGCATATGAGCAGTTAATCTGTATGTGGATGATTCTTTTTTTGAAGTCACTAACATGGGGAACATCATAGCAGGTGTGGTTTACTAGTCAGGGTTGATAGCTACGTTAGCTACGTTGATTACAGTCTTAACATTTTACTGAGTGTGCATCAATGACTAAATTATAATTGACTGATTCTGTTTAACGACTATAGCATGACAAACAAATTTGGTATGATGAACAAAATCTGAAGCACAAACATTCTGGAGGACCTTCAACAAACACACACGCACAAACACAAACCAAAGATAATCCCCGAACAAATAAATATTTCAAGTATAAAACTCTGGGAAACACTGTCCCCGATAAGTTGTTCCACCTGTCAAGTGAAATATGAGAGTCACTGCTCCCGATAAATACACATGTAAAACACAAAACATACACACACACACACACACTCACTGGTAGGCAAAAACTACCATCACTGCTTTCATTATGGGAGGCTCTGCTCCCGATAATGCGTTTAATTATGGAAGGCTCTGCTCCCGATAACTGTCAAAGCTCCAAAGCTAGACTGTGCAACATAAAAGCTTTCTTCCAAAGAAAGTATCTGCAGCAAATGGGGTTTTATAATGTGTTGTTGGTTTCTGTGCACTCAATTTGATTTCTATGTATTTTTCTCTTCCCCAAATAGACAATTTATCTGGACTTGACATAAATGTTCCCTGTATACAGAAAGCCTGTGTTCTGCCAAAATCAAATCAAAGTCCTCCGTCACAATAAATCAGGAAAAAATATTCTGCCCTCGTTTCCATAGTGCAAAGTTGTTTCTGCTTATAGCTGCTTCTGTGACTCAGCGAAACAAAGGGCAGAAGTAAAAATGGACCTTTTACCAGGCGCTCCATTTTGTCAGCAACAGTTGAGTTGTGTAGCAGATGCTGCCGTAGGTTCAGACAGTATAACCGTCATAATTATGGAAGTCACTGCTTCCGATAACGTCGTATAAAAAGACAAACATATGTAAGTGGGCGGTGCCACTGATACAAACAAAACTGTAGTATAAATAAGGTCTTCAGTGTTTCCATGGCAACATTGGCTCAACATTTTTGGATGCGGCCAGCTGGAGGCAGATTTATCAGTAGCATTTATTGTCTTCAAGTGCTTTGTTGATCTGTTTTACTGTTGTGTGGAGTTGAGAATTAGAATTCACTTAAGCTTCAGGAGCTCCTGAAATTCCACCTCATTCTTTGTTTTCATGTTTCTCACACACATATGCTCACACACACACACACACACACACTCACAAATCTGCATTTAGATTTCATTGTCAACGTCCCAGATGTTTTCGGCCATGGCGTTCGCACACCCCTGCAGATTCCAGGTGGCCAGGGCCAGGTGGGTGCGCAGCTCTTCCGGGTCAGTCATCTCAGCGATGGATGCCAGTGTGTGGGGGCCCCTTCCCAGCAGGACGTGACGGAAGGGAGTCTTAACGGTGGACACGTACGGAGAAAGGAGGCAGTGCTCCACCTTCAACGACACGGAATCCCGTCAGATGTGAGGACGCAGTTACCAATGGAAACCCAATGTTTTCCCCATTTTGCAGCTTCCGATTATATGCACATGCAATAGTGCGTCTTACCCTCATGAGTCTGTCGTTAAGGATCCGACAGGCCTCTGGCTCCTCTAAGTCAGTGTTGGAGATGTCCTCGATGATTCGGTTTGCAGCCATGCTAAAGGAGCCTTGTGCCTGGATCAGCCAATCGGGACTCACGGCCTTCACCTGACCGGCCTGCAGCAAACAAATACTCGTCAATGGGGGAAAAAAAAACACCAAATCCCGCTAATATACATTTAGACCAGAAGACTGACCTGGGAGAGCTGCTTGATTTGTGAGGTTACCCTGACCACGGCTTCGGAGATGACGTGCTTGTATCGGGTCACATCCAGACTGACCACGTGGTTGTGGATCAGTCGCAGGGCCATCCGACCTGCCACCTGCGCAGCCAGCGTGGTCATTTCGCTGGTCCGATGGTTGGTGGCAAAGTTGAGGTGATCCATGGTGTCCAGACTGGTACCGTAGTAAGTGTACACCTCCGTCTGCGCGCACGCACAGAAAGACTTCACTTTATTGTGAGATCTCCATGGACCTGCCCACGTTACAAGGTCTGACTGGAAGGAAGACTCACGTTGGACGAGGTGAAGTGGAAAGAGATGGACGGAATCCCAGCGAAGGCCAAGAACGGATAGGCGGGGTCATCGATGGACATCGGCCTCAGTCTGCATCCACAGGATTGTCCGTCAACAAACAAGGACATTAACGACAAAAGTCGAAAAAATTCGACTTACACACTGTCCGCCCACGAGCTTCGCCCCGCCATGTCGTAGAGGGTGCCAGAGCCGAGAGGAGAGCTCACCTGCATGGACGAGTTGCATTACATTTAACAAGAAAGCGGCGCGGTATGAGGAGAAGAAGAGTGCTCTCACCGCTCTCATTGTGCTCTCCAGGAGGCCGTGCAGCAGCGGACTGGCTGAGGCAATGAAGCTGCCACGACCTTGTGAGGAAACAAACTCGTTCAGTGATTTAAACGTGTGTGTGTGTAGGTGTGTGTGATGTACGGTGCACACATACCCATGATGACGCCGTCCAGGCTGATGTAGCTGACAACTCGCTTGTCAATCGTGGACATGTGAGCCTGAAAGAAACATTATTTACAGAGCAGCAATGCGTTTGTTTTTCTTGGTAGAAAAGATTCTCACCTCCAACCACTCGGTGGCGCCAACACTTCCGTATTCTCCAGCACTCCAGCTCGCAAACACCAGACTCCTCTTCGGCCTGAACCTGTCTAAAAAAAGAATAGGTATTTCTAGTCAGAAGAAGTGATGAAATTTTCTGGTTGATGTGAATTTCACGTTTCTGACCACGTCATCTCCTCCAGAAAACGCAGCCAACAGTTATGTCTCTCACCGTTCTCCACCATGTCGTGGACAACCTTGGCCAGCTCTAAGAGGATGGAGGTGCCGACAGATGCTCTGGCATAACCTGGACCCCAGGCATCTCTGTGAGCCCCCAGCACCACGTAGGAATCTGCAGTGTCACGCGCAGACACCAGCATTTCTTAGTCTGATATATTTCAAGACGGCGTGGATGAGAGAAGACGGCGCTCGTTGTCTACGATTCCTACCAGGATCGACGAATCCTTTGATGACGCCAAACACGTTGTGGATGTTGGTGTTGACCAGCACGTTGTTCACCTCAAC
The DNA here is from genome assembly GCA_901007665.1 of Aeoliscus strigatus. Classification (NCBI taxonomy): domain Eukaryota; kingdom Metazoa; phylum Chordata; class Actinopteri; order Syngnathiformes; family Centriscidae; genus Aeoliscus; species Aeoliscus strigatus. The sequence continues at coordinate 24,616 of CAAKHB010002883.1, read as the reverse complement.
TGTGGCGTTCATGGTGCCGCCCAGTTTGTAGGACACTGCCTTGATGCCACCAATGAAGCTACTGCTGGCGTCGGCTTCAGGGCCACCGATGTTCCTGAAGAAGTTTCCGAGCAAATCAGTGTTGTTTAAGACGTTCTGACCGAATTGTTTTTAATATGAAATGTCCCAGTTTCATCATCTCTGTTGGTCTTACTGCAGGAGGGTCGTGGTCATGTCGGCGGTGATTGTCTGGGCTGGGATCTTTGGGAGACCGCACGACTGCGTTGGCAGGAACTGGGTGTGGTTGAGGGAGGGGAATCCGGGGGTGTATGGGTCACCGGATCCCAGATGAACCTGGGGATGACACAAACTGTGAAGGAGGTGCGAGGCCGTGGCGCCCGGCTGAGGTGTGTGTGACTCACATGTCCATATAACTCTATGTTGGCCAGATAGTTGAAGTCTTGTGGGTCTGGATAGATGAGAACGGCCGATGCCCCCATGGCTGCAGCATTATTCACCTGAGGAGATGGATGACAACACGCGTTTAGGTCCCGAGCAACAAAACTACTGACGGAACCGGTCATTCACTGATACCTGCTCAGCAAAACTCTGATTTCCAGCTCGGAGCAGCAGCACGCTGCCGTTCAGCTTGATGTTCTTCATCCGCAGATAGTCCAGGTCCTGTTTACGACCGTAGTTTCCATACACCAGCGGGCCCTGAGCGCGCACACACACACACTACTTAGGCCAGCCACAATGAACCAATGAATTGAAAAGATATGTTTTAACTCACCTGAACTGTCCCAGTAGCACTGTAAGCAAGATAGCCAGTCGGCTGGAAGTTGGCTGAGCCAAAACGGACACGGTTTGGACGTTTGCTGCCGATCAGAGTGCAGATATTCATTCATTTTCTCCGCTAAACACTGATTCAACTGGAATCACTGAACCATTCTACAGAGTAACTAGACCCCAAAATGATGTACCGGGAGCGCCATCTCCAGGTTATACATGGAAGAGGGCGGTTGCTGACTGCCGGTCTTTTCAAAGAAAATTTTCAAAGAGAGTCACCTGTCGGGTCTCTGCAGCTGAACATGGTGGATGTCGGTCCAGGGTTTCATCTCCAGTTGTGTGAATTTGTCAAAGATGATGTTTCCTAGCTTCATGTCGCCATCGCTGCCTGCTAAACGACTAGGAATGTTCAAGTCTCTGCGGGGAGAGAAAACAGAATTACCCTTTTCTTTTGTTCTTCAGAACACATGATGCTCTTTAGTGTCAGCTGTCATTTCCAACGTCTGTCATGAGACTATCAACTGTTATACTATAACCGCTGATTATTCAGTGAACAGTCTTTACTTGTTGTTGTTTGCTGGAGGAAACATCAGCTCCATAGTTATAACATCTATTAAAAGATGTTAAGAGAATGACGAGTATCTGGCCACAAGATGGCAGAAACAGCCTTTCAGTTCATGAGGGTGTTGCAATATACAGCATCACCACTAGATGGCACTAAACACCACATGCAGGATTTTGTGCAGATGATCATAAAACTTGGAGCATGTTTGTTGGAAGGTGTGTTCTTCAAACAGATGACGTTTGAGGCGTTTGACGCATGTGTGTGCATGCGTGCGTAGGTTTACTTCAGCGTGTCGGTGAAGGCCTCTGGAGTGAGTTTCTTGTACAGAAGTTGGGTGATGGCTTTCCAGGTGAGCTGGACCTCTGCCGGCGATGAATAACCCTCCTCTTCCACCTCTTCCATAACTGTCTTCTCTGCCCCACAAGCCACTGGCTCCGTTTGCTGAGGTTTATTGTGGCTGAAGAAACCCAGCAGTACACCTGAGGGACGTCAGAGGAGAAAGTCTTCACCAACAGCATTTCCCTGATAGAATCCTCAGCCAAAACACGGAGTTCAAACCACACCTACATTAACGGATGACCTCACTGGTTGAAGTTTACGGACTGATTAGGAAAATAATCATTGATGCACATTTGGATATTTAATCCAGTTTAAGTTAAAAAAAAAACACTAAAACCTAACGTACCGATGGTAAAGATCAGCAGGATTCCCACAACCAGGCTGCAGCGGGTGCATCGGCTGCTCTGCCGGAGTGCCTGCTTGAAGGTCGGAGAGCCTCCTTCCTGGATATCGTTGGCGTCATCTGTGGCATCATCAGACAGTTTGACCTCGACATGCCTCTCTCCGTCCGCTGTGCGCTGCAGCGGGAACCGACTGTACTGCTCGGTTTTAATCTAGAGAGAAAGAAATAAGAGCAATAATCAAAATAAAAAAGAAAAGTGTCTAGGTTTTAATTTTAAAAAAGGGCACTCACCAAGCTGTTAAACGCAGCCCGCATTCGATTCATTGCTGCCGTTGATATTCTAAAGACAGAAAAGGAAGCGACTGAATCTCAGATGAGAGCTGAGCAGGAAATGCAGTGAAAGATGGACATGTAGTGAGTTTTTATCTTGATAGTTGGCATCTAGCGTGGCAGCCTCCGCCCCCTTGATACAAGCAGGAAAGAGCTGGTGTATAATTATCTACTTCTAATGTTGATCGACACATTTGCCAGAGCTAAAAATATGAACGATAAACATCACAGTAATGTAACCCTGTGTGAATGTGTGTGTGAGAGAGAATATATATGCTGGGAGGTGTATGGTTATTATCTATTTGTTCAAATAATGTGGTCCTCTGTGCAACGTACGATGAATAAACCTCCAAAAGCTAAACGTACGATAACCGTGCAGCGGTTACTCTGGTGACCGAAGCAGTTGCTGCCTCATGTCATCGATCATGTGAGTTTTTGCGCATCACAGTAGCTTTGAAGTAGCGGTTCAAAGCAAATGCTGCCCCAACCTCTATTAAGAAACTTGTCTCGGTGTCGATATGCGCTTCACAAAGATCTTCCTGACACAGAAGGAAACATCACTGTTGTTATTTCGGTCATAACGATAATTTTCCTGAAAATACGATAATACAATCATCCTACATTTCCCTCCTGGCAACACTGGTGTGTGCATGTGTGTGTGCGGGTAAAAATTTGAAATGAGTCAATTTGACTTTGATAGTCACAGACCTCCAATGTCAGGTTTCTCGCTTGATTTATCATAGTTTTGTCTTCACTGCATGTTAAAATCCTTCACCCTCCACACACCCAGATAAAAACTTGACAAACTAGACCAATGAGCATGGTTTCCAAGCAGTCCTGTGATTACTGGACTCTGATTGTAAAATGTCATGCTTGTCAGAGCACGAGAAGGAAGTGTTTAATTCCAACTGACAAAGAACAACTTCCGCGTTCTTTCAGCGTCTACCTGACAAGTAGCTCACAGTTAAAATATTGCCACATGGCCGCAGCAGGAAACCGTTATTAGCTCATCCTTAAGTGATTACGTGTAACCACAACATCCTCATGCTTCACTGCCTGAAGAAAAGCATGTTAAAACAGACAACTTCCTCATGTTAAAAATGAGGGGGTATTTTACTAAATTTAAATATTCACATATGTTAACTTCATGACACAATTTAACTATTTACGTAATGGATCAGTCTATTTTGTTATAATTATGTAATATTCATAAGAATGAATATTTAATCTTTTGAGGCTAGTTGATGGATATTTTTCAAAATTTTCACAAAACCACGTGGACACAAAATCAAAATCATGTATCAACACACATGTCTTGTGATTTTTTTAGTATATGTATTTATAGCGATATTAAAAGATTTTTTCTCCAAATTCTTATAGGCTGCATTATTTCCTGGCACTAAATAACTCCCTTACAAGGAAGCACATTTCCCATCTAGAAGGTGGGAGATCTAATTCCCCCGGTGACATTATAATAGCTCTAAACGTCACAAAACATTTCCCCGTTTGATCGAATATGTGCGATCATTCTCCAAACACACATGCAAAACAGGAGATCGGGCAAAGACAGAGATGATAACTAAACGATCTAGAATTGATTTTCAAACGTAAAACCGACGCAGATGTTCCAGCACATGGGAGCTAGCAGATGACATTGCCCCGTCACTTGAGCCGTTAGCATAACGTTCCTCCCGTGAAACCGATCGCGTCAAAAAAAAGGGACACAGCTCTGCAAATGTATGAACCGTCAATATAAGTGTGTTTGAATGTCAATGAGCTAACCTTCGAGTATCCACCGATCCGCCGCCTCGCCTTTTCTTGACATGAAATGTGACTTGTCCTTAACGTGCGCAAATGACACTTCCGCATACGTCACGACGCCTTCGCGCTCGAAGATGACGCAATGCAGCATGGGGCGGATTTCTGTGAGTTAAACTCTAAAATATTTCTTTAATGTGACTGTGCACAAATGTCGCGAAAGTGACGTGACTACTATTCAAGTCCAATTTCATGTTTTTTTCCCCTCTGGAAATGGACTCGTCTCTTTCCACGGGGTGCCACGTGCATTTATTAAGGACACAAAGTCTCATGCTGCTGGTGTTGATTGATCAAACATGAAGTGTTGATACCTGCAACATGTGCGCAGAGGTACGATGTTTATGATGCTTTTTAATCCTCCGACTCGCTCGGTGCAATCAGGTTCACCTGCAGCTGAACTGTGAAATAAGTGACCATTTTTTCACTACAGATGGTTCAGCCAAAGATTTGTTCTTTCGAATGACTCGTTAGCGAACAGGACAACGGTGTCATTTGCACCACAAAGCTGAAATGTCAATATTTTATTTCATATTAGTACCAAACAATAAGGGCCTATGTGAATCTGTTCCTTACATACGGTTCCAATAATCACGCGAACGTTAATTTGTCTAATCAGACCTGAATGCAACAGTGCAGACATATGAAGGGAAAGTGCTAGAAATACTATCAGCACTGTTGAGGTTGCACCTCCACTTGTTTCCACAAGTGCAGCAGCTGGTTTTTGTAATTGTGCACATCATGCAGTATCAGCGTTGTCCCACATGGTGTCACATTGGTGCTAAAATCACTTCTGGTTTTTGAAGAAGGAAACAATTTGTCTCTCAAACAGCTGCCAAACCTCAAATATGAGAGAGGGATTTGTGTGACTAGTTATCTCATTTTTCTGCACATTAGTTTTGTTTCTTTGACCTTCCGTAGGGAAGCTCTGCAGATGTAATGTTACTCTCTCTGTAGTGTGACAAGTAAATGGGGTCTGGGGCGTATGTTCTCATGTTGGGTTCCAAAGGTGCTGTTTTGGTGTTTTTATAGCATAAAGAGTGAGTTATTGAGGAGCATATATTGACTGCTGAAGACCCCTTCACACATTCAGGTGAAGATCATGTTCATGTCTTTCCTGCATCATAGACAGCTGATTTGATAGATTATACATATAGTTTACATGAATGATGTCGCTGTACTCAAAGCAAATGTTCTTTCAGCAGCTGGTCTCGTTTATCGTTCGCTGATTGACGGATCATGACAGCATCTAAATTCTATATCTATCTGTCCCCTGTCTGCATCATTCCACCCCCCCCCCCCCCCCCCCCCCCCCCCCCCCCCCCCCCCCCCCCCCCCCCCCCGAGAGCATCTTCCGTCTCCAGGAGCAGGGCTACCTGGAACTTT
>CAAKHB010002883.1:2445-19050 GCA_901007665.1 Aeoliscus strigatus | reverse complement strand
TTAAATGCCCCCCCCCCCCCCCCCCCCCCCCGCTGCCACCAGCTTTTTCTCCCCTGCATGTGGTGATCCTGTGTGAGAGAGAAGATTAGTCATTTTAAAATCATCAAAATAATGCTTCCGTTCTTGACAAAATTCAGTCAATGTCAGTTCACAATAAACAGTTATTCCCTCATTTCGAGAAAAAAAAAGTTCATCGCGAGATTTGAGGCGTACAGGTACGAGGTTTGTACGTCAAAGCGATGCTGCCTTCAAAGAGACTTGGGAAAAGTGAACACCACAGTTTAAACTTGACTATTATGGTTTGAGATGAGTCAATAAATAAATGACAATACACTTTTATACCAGTAAAAATCGAAGATTTATCGTTTTTTTTCCATCACACTACTGAAAGAAACAAACATTTCAGTCATTTTGTGTTTAGTCTCTGCGAGAACTCATTTATCAATTATTGCAAAATTATTATTATTTTAAAATTGCTTATAGAATAATTAGATTTGTTATGAAATAGTTCAAGTTCGATTTCAGATGTCACGTCTTCTTTGAGCATCATGGGTCAACAGTCTGCGTCACATCTGGGAGGAGAACGTGTTGCGGACGAGACATCCGACGCTGTGTGCGCACCATGAACGCAACGCGGCGAAAAAAAAGCGTCGCTCATCGACGCGCTTTCCGTTTTCTGGGCTCTGCCTCCTCCGTCGTGTCGGGAGGGAGGAAAAAAAGAGGAAGGAATATGGTTTCATCTGACGCTCCTCCCGTGTCCTCGGCTGCTGCGGCGGATCAGTAGTGTGAGGAGGAGCTGCTGCGGGGCTCAGTCCGCTTCAACCCTACCGGACCCGTCTCCTTTACCGATCAGTCTGCTGGAGCTCTGCCGGCGCACCGGGACTCATAAATGGGTGAGAATTATGACAATTTGCGTGTGTTTTTTCCCCTGGGTGCTTCTCTGCACAATGACCAAAAATAGCCCCCAGCGCCTCTGCGCATCTGGATGGGGAGGAACGTCACCCCGGTCCAGATGCGCGCTGGGTTCCGTTCCGTTCCTCTCCTCTCCTCCCAGCTGTCAGTCTTGGCAACATTTTCATTTTGTTCTTTGAATTCCTGATCACCAAGCTCAGCGTGGGTGTGCAGAACGAGGACGAGGAAGCTGCGGGTCACATTGATGAGTTGCAGATGTTGACACGTTTACATTCACTCGCTGTGTGTGTGTCTGTGTGTGTGTGTATGCCCATTGTGTTGCCTTCCTCCCCTTTCCTGCATGGAACGGGCCTGATCTTCACTGTGGCGCTGTCAGTTCCCCCAAAGCTGCTGGCTGCTGTTACACACAAAGCAAAGAGCATGAGTGCCTCTGCATGAGGAGTTGACTGCACACTGATCCCAGAGCTGCACACACACCGGACAACCTGACACTGCAGGACACCTGACGTTTGAATGAGCGACTGATGGCTGCAGAGCTCTGTGTGAAACAGACCTTTGATGTATATGTGCATGGAAACAAATGGTACTGAGTTGCCCCCCTTACACACATACACACTGATCAATAACCATCCTCTGCTGATACATGAGTGTGTGTCCGTGTCCACTGTCAGTTTGTGTGCGTTAGGGAAAACCAAGCTGCTGTTGTCACGCTCTTATATCTCAAATTCCACTGAAATGTCACACATGTAAACTTCAATTTCAATGCTGATTCCAAGTATTCATGCGTCCAATTTGTTATTTCCTTTCACCAATGTTAAAAAAAACCAACTACTGCAGCACTGTCTTCCCGTCTGACTCTCTCATGCTGTCAACTGAAGTGACAAGTTCCTCTGTCAATAACTCTGTGTGTGTGTGTGAGTGTGTGAGAGTCATTTTTAGTGGCGTTCAAGTGAAAATCTGTATATTTCCTTCCAGCGAGTGGATCACAGTCACAACACTAGAGAGAACTGATACTTAAAGTACAGTGTTTCGCAGTTTAAAGAGTTTTCTTTTTTTACAATTACAACTTGATGCTTTGTCTCATCGAGCAGCTGCTGACCTGCCGCCGACAGGATGAATTAAGAAAACACAACGTTGTTGCTGCGGAGGAAGTGGCGAATAGGTTCAACCAGCCGTGAAACTTGAACATTAAATGTTTGACATGTCTTATGTCCCCACGGCAACTTCTAGTGTAATAATGGGAAAAAAGACTCATCACCACTAGGATTCTGTCTCTGATAGAGCTGCAGCACATTCATCGATGAATCACCAACTAATCTTGTTATTGATTAAGCGCTGAGAAGTCAATATGTCATTTTAGGGCTTTATGGAAACATAAGTCCACATTTTCACTGTTTTGTGCCGTTTCAGAAACCAAACATCTCGATTTCTTCAAGGAAAGTGAGAAAAATTAACAGTTGGGAAGGGAAAACTGAATTTTGTCAGCTGCAGCAAGAACTTTTTACAGCCTGCTGCCGCTCACACGCTCCAATAAAATTCAAACTCGGACGGAAGGTATAGTTTGATGAATTGGACGGAGAATAGCTGGAAGTTCCCTTTAATGTGGGAGAGTCAGCTGAATCCCGTGCACGGTTTGAGTGGGTGGCTTCTGAATCGCAGTGCTCCAGCGTGAATGTTTCACAGAACAGAAACACAGCCGCTCTTCACGGCGTGGGCGCTGAAAACGCACCCACGACTGAACACAGGCCCGCTGTAAAGAGGTGAAAGGTCGGCGGGGCTCCTGCACGGGAGATTTCCTCTTATCTAAACTGGCTGCAGCTGTTCACAGGACAAATCTCTGCTCCTGGGATTCGTCTGTAGGAGTTTTGTTTTGTCTGCAGTCTGTCAGAGTCTGCCTGTCGTCTCCTCCTCTCAGCCTCTTCCACTGCGCCGCAGTAAGTGTTTCGCCGGAGCATCAGGTTTGAAATGTTGTGACCAGATAGTGTGAGTGGGTGTTGAGTGTGAATATGTGTGTGTGTGTGTGAGAGGCCGAACTGTACTTGTTGCTTTTGCGTTTGGCTGTGAAGGAGAAAAAGAGAAGATGAAGTATTTCCAGAGATGGGTTAGTGACCAGCCTTTCCTGTCCTCATTCAGAGAAATGACTTTATATAGTTATTTTCTTTCAGGGTTGCGCAAGTCACATGCTCTGTTATTTTGACGCCTCAGTCAACGGGGGGTTTTGCCAATTGTGACACCTCTCGACCACGGTGCTTCTTCTCTCTGTCGTCTAACGTCGTCTGCATGTCGTCACGTTGTCCGGTCGTCTGAATTCTCCCTCACCAGCTTCTGTTCACCCTCTTTTACAAGGGTCGGTGGTGAGATGGAGACGTGGCAATGCGAGGGAACGGTGTCAAGAAGGAGCCAGATCCTGGAAGTTGGACTTCCTGTTGTTTTTCCTGTCGACCCTGGTTGACACACTGACACCGTTCTCGGAGGGATCGCCTGCTCGGAACACAATCGAAAGTTATTTCATGCTCGGTCTGTGCTGTGTGTGGACGTTGGATGAAACCGGACTTATCTGTACCAGTCGCATTCATCAGTTTATTGAAGCTTTAGGGTTTTTTTTTGAAGATCCTGCAAACAATCAGTGTTTGCTGTTGGACGTCTGTTGCAAATCTCCTGCCAGCTCTCTCTGCGTCAATCCCACCAGTGATCACAGTTTTACCCTCCGGGGTCCTGCGCGGCTTTCACTTTGTGTCACTCTTATCTCTGCGATGCGTGCTCTGTGCAGACGAAGCCGCCACAAGCTGTCGTCTTCTTCGGCGTTTGACTGACGGGTGGGTGAACTGCAGTGCGTACAGTACTAGCTCTGCTCGTCCGCCGCCAATTCCATTTCCCTGCACATCACTTCCGAAAGAGACGTGACGGCGACTTGACGTGGTCACACGCCACAGCTGAGAAAACAGACTGTCGTCTGAATTCACGGTCGTCCTCCCCATTGGAGGAGGCACCGGGCTGAGCTGCAGTGTGCGATAGGCTCCGCCCCTTAACCTCACCAAAGTCACAGGAAGTGTGTTTTTATTCTGGTGCCAGAGGTGCTGCTAAAGAAAAAAAAAAAGATTTTCCTCATCAATGGGAGTTGTTTTGTGGGTTTGAACCCCCAACAATTTCTGTTTACTGTCGTCAGAGGAGCAAGGGCTGTAGTGATCTTAAAAAAAGACACTCTAGTTCATGTCATGGTTTGGTATGTGATGAATATTTTACTCTGTAAGAATCTGTTTTGGGGGTTGTTATACTATGTGTGTGTTTGTGTGTGTGAGCGAGAAAGTCATCCAGGGAGGAAGCCAGCATGTCTGAGTCATAGCTCCCCCTCTATACGGTGGTTTCCATGGTTACCACACCCCGAAAACTCCCCCGCTGCACCCCTGCTTTGCTGCCCACACAGTTAAGACAGGGACATGTGACACTGTTTTGTTGTGTTTGTCATCACTTGGCATCTTGACTTGTCATTTGTTGACCCTGGGGGGAAGGGGGGTGGATTTACTCCGGCCGCGTGGACGCACTCGCATTCTTTGGTCGTGTTTGTTGAAGTGTAACTCAGTGTAAAACCTCGCAGGTTGTTTGTTTTCCGAGTGTGAAATAATAACACAGAGGTGACGCTGACTCGACCCTGTTTGACCTATCCCTCTCTCTGTGCCCCCCCCCCCAGTGGAGGCTGTGGTGGAGTTCGACTATGAGGCCCAGCAGGACGATGAGTTGAGCCTGTCAGTGGGTGACATCATCGTGAACATACGCCGGGATGACGGAGGATGGTGGGAGGGCGAGCTGGGCGGACGCAGGGGGCTCTTTCCCGATAACTTTGTCAGGGTGAGTAAACGCTTTCTCGCCACATTCCTCTTGTCTGACACGCTTCCAGGGATCCTCCGTCAGCGGAGTCCAGAGTGGGGCTGCTGCTCGCTTTCAAATCCATGTGCACCCTCTGGAGAACAAGCACAACTACTCTGTAGCGTGTGTTCTTCTGCGAAGGTCAATGTCGATGTTCCATCACGCACATTTTGTGCGTTTTCCATCAAGATTACTACACATTGTATCGAGTCTATTTCTGCTGGTTCTCTACAGTCTATGGCTGACAGGGAGCTGAGCAGCAGTGATCCAGGAAGAAAACTAAAACTGAATAGGAATAAATATCTGCAGGCTAACGTGCTAGCTCTGAACTAACTCATGACCCCTGACCCTCTGCTGATATGCTGCCTTCTGTTGACCTGCTTCTGTATTGATATATATATCAATATTCTATATTGTGTTGTCGGTGCTAAAGCTGACTTCTTCAGGTCCGCGGGTGACTTGAGCATGTGAAGCGTGGCGTACAAGTGGGTTTGCGGACGTGAGGGGAGGGGAAGTGTCTGTCAGAGGAAGTAGTAACACTCTGGGTGACAGAGCAGTCGCTTCAATCTTTAGTCAGGTGGTTTGTTCAACAGGCAGGTTTTATTTGTGCTGACGGATGGTCAGAGTTCTCATTCAGTGTCAGGACGCTGGACAATGGGCCTCTGTGTGTGTGTGTGTGTGTGTGTGTGTGTGTGTGTGTGTGTGTGTGTGTGTGTGTGTGTGTGTGTGTGTGTGTGTGAGAGTAATGCTGTAATACCAGACCAGTCTGTCACAAGACTGCAGTTATGGGAATCAGTGACATTAAGCTCTGTGCTTCCAGTGAATGTGTGTGTTTTTCTAGGCAGTGGGGGTTGTGGACAGACGAGTTGAAAGGGCGACAGGAAGTGATGGCCTACAAGCAGCCCCCCCCCCACACACACACACACACACACACACGCCCCTCACTCGTGCAGCGGTGTGAATGAGTCAGCGGCTGATGGTGAAAGAAAGGCCCATCGCAATGAGACGTGACATGAAAAGAGAGATGTTTTTGGGTCCACGCGTGCTGTTGGATGATCCCAGAGGTCGTTGGCGTAATCTGGGTAGTTCAAGGACGCACGAAATATGTGGACGTTGGTGACCGGAGATTTCAGAAGGAGACACTAAGTCTTCGTTAAGACAAGACAGTGATTTGTGACGTATCCAGAGTCGCCTTTGGGACACACAACGCTCATATCTGTTCCTGTTAGCCAGTTAACCAGTCCAGCCGGACGCATAAACAAAGAAAAGCCGGTTTACGAGGAGGGCCACCTGCAGTCCTGCATTTGGAGGAGGCCTGGAGTTTCCTGGAGATCAGAAAAGATCAACAAATGTGTGCTAGTTCATCTTCAATGAACACCTGTATTCAGACTCCAACCACAAAACTGTTTATTTGTTTTACCTGCATTTCCTTTGTTTACTCATAGTGTTGCTCCTAGGCCTGGAGAAGTCCTTGAGACGTGTCAGTGTCCGTGTGCAGGAACCCTCTTCATCAGCTGATGCTGAGCGTCAGACATTTGGTGTTACACCTTTTCTGTTTCCCTTCTCCTTCCATGTTTTTGTTATTCTGGTTCTTTCTGTGGCGCCGTCACTCGTACAAAGCGTTAAGCTGGTCTGGTCCATTGAACACACACACGACATTGTCCATTTTACAGATGTTTCCTGTTCAGATATGATGAATCACGCTGTCTTCCTCATTTCATCTGGGTTTCCTTTAAAGCCGGTTACCTCTGTGTCCCACAAGAGGAACCCCAGTCAAAGTAGTAACAAAAGCTTTAATTTCCTTAAAATAACAGGATCTTTACTCCAGCTCCAAAGCTGTTAATGTGAATGATCTAAAACAAGCGGCGTTAAAGGACAACAGATGTATTTTAACAGCCTGTAAACATCCACTCCTCTTAAAACCCAGCGACGCTGCAGGCCAGCCAACGGCCACTGGGGGGGTTCGCGTAGGTTGGAGTCTCCGGGTTAAAAGCTTGTTTCTGTGCTGCAGATCACAAAGAGACGCGCTGCACAATCGATGTCCGTTACCCTGCTTGTGCATTAACGCTGCATTAGCCTACTTTGCAAATGTCGCATCCGAACTACGTGACCTCAGAAAAGTCAAATCGTAGGATCTAGGATAGGATCTTCATTTGCCGATTTTTATTGAATGCAATGACACGTTTTGTTCCTCAGCAACACAATCTTTTCTCTGATCACAAATCATAAATCCTTAAATAAATAATTCATTTTAAATGGAAACACTTTTATTGCGCCACATTTAAAAACATTTGACTGAAACTGAGACGCAACATTTTGCTCCCCTGAAATGCAGTTAAAACACTCGACACAGTTAATAACCCATGAAATCTGTCCATCAGAACTAACATCTCTTCCATGAGACGTAACGGAGACGCAATGATATGAAACTAAAACGACAAATAATGACATGGCTGGATTATTCATACATGCTACGTTAGCAGCTAGCAGTTAGCTTATTGGTGAGTTTGTTCATTTCTGTCTGTATGTCAAAGATGCACATGATGGAGGACATCGTCTTTCCAAAGCTTTGTATCTCCTCAGAGCCTGGACGGGGCTTTGGTGGTCGTCTAGGAAACGGCTTGTCTTGTTGATATTTTTGGATCTTAAAGGCTCATTAAGGCTTTCATGCCACACACACACACAGAGTGTGTGTCGACGGTCAGCCGCTGTGAGTCAGCGCACCCGGGTCCGTCTGCTCCACTGAGCCGTGTTTTCCCCCGCCGGCCACCGTTATGAAACAGTGTCATGATGAATGTGGAGACGAGATGTGAACCGCCAAGGAGCGTTTATCTTGCTCTCTGTTTGCGTCTCTGGGTCTCAGTGCGTGTGTGTGTGTGCTTGTCTGCTGGTCGCCCGTTCTCCTCCCTCGCTCGGCTTTTCTTGATCAGTTTCGCATGGTGTCTTGTGACTTCCTTTGCTAGTTCAAGTCATGGGGGCCGAGAGGGAAAGGTTGCATCAGCATCAAACCGGGGGCGTACTGAAGCTGGTCAACAGGCACCTGAATTAGACACAAACAGGGACGTGTATCAGACACAAAATACTTTTCAGATTTGACGACATATTTCCTGGGACTGAAAAGCTTTTTGGGAGAAACTTCCGTTGTTGTTTCATTTTTCAAAATTTTTTCATTAGGCATAGTAGATCAGCTTTGGTTTTTATCTATTGAAGTTTCACAAGCACAATTAATCCAGTATTTATTCCGAAGAAGAAAGTCTTCTGTCATTGTCATGAAGCATGAGATGTTCATGTCTGGTGCAAAGTATATAGATAAAATTAGATAAGAAGCAAGCAAAACACATGTAAACCAAGCTGAGTAAGATAATATCACACAGGATACAGGGATAAGAACCTTTTTACAGTTGTACAGTGTGTGTGTGTGTGTGTCACTGACTCATCCTTCCATCCACCATCCTCTCATCCTTGACGGTCCGTCTCCTTGCAGGAAATAAAGAAGGAGGCGAAGAGAGATGGAGGACAGGCAAGCACGATGCGATCGGACCTCTCCAACGGCCGGGCCAGCCCCGTGTCTGACGCCGGCACACGGCCCGGAGGCAAAGGTACGTTCCACACAGCTCTAAGTCTCAGACATAGATCCTATTAGCCAGGTCACGTATTCATGGCGGTCTGCTGCTAATCGTGTGTGTTCACTCACTGGGGTCACACAAAGCAAACATGTGATACCTGCTCCTGTGGAATGATGAGGGGCGACACCTGCTGGATGCAGCAGGGAATAGCAGGGATTTGCTTTAATACCATAAAGTCCAATGGGAAGGTGTTAGAGAAGTCTGCTCAGTAAAGGTCAAAGGTTAGCATGAGGGCACGTCAGTGGAGCGGGTGTTAGGTTATGGATTGGCTGATGATGTCACATGTGTATCTTGCTGTGTGTGTGTGTGTGTGTGTGTCAGGTGTTTCTCATGTTGTGAGGACACTGCACAGCCACAAAACGATGGTTGAAGACTTGTCTCAAAGTTAACAGAAACGTAGATAAGTAATCTGTTGGAAATGTGTGGAGATTAATGTGAAGTGTGTGTGTTTGTGTGTGTGCATGCGTGCGTGCGTCGCAGGGGAGCAGATCCGTAAGCGGAGGTGTAAAGCAGCATTCAGCTACGTGCCTCAACATGAAGATGAGCTAGAACTGAAAATAGGAGACATCATTGAGATCATATCAGAGGTAAGAAGATCAACAACCACATACAAAGCTACTTCCTGTATGCTGTATGGTCGCTGCCCCCCTCCCTTAAAGGACTCCAGGTCTGCTCGCTTAAAGACAAATGTCCTTCACGATGCTGACCCATCAGTCCAGATGATCTTCCACCTGACGCTCACAATGCAAAGGCGGTGGGATTGGCCACGCCCACCTAGGAGACAGGAAGTGCACATTCTGTTGTATTTAGAATATTTGACGGCAGCCGTTGTTGGTGTGTGCAGGTGGAAGAAGGATGGTGGGAGGGAGTTCTCAACGGGAAAAGCGGCATGTTTCCCTCCAATTTCACCAAAGAGATCGTGCTGGACTCAGATGCGCCCGCCGGCGACTCACAGGAGGAGCTCCGTAGCAGCCGCACAAGTGAGTCTCAAATCACGCACTTTTTTTTCCCACCATCACTGCTGCCACTGACATGCGTTGTGTTTGTGTGCCTGTGTAGGTAAGAACAGCCCCGGCAGCGAGAGCGATGGAGGGGACAGTCGGTCAGAAATGGGGTCAGGGGAGATCCAGCCTAAGAAGGTACGTTTACTGCAGCGGTGCCGCGTATCACTTCCTGTCATCTGCTCAGTGTTTAACGTAAACACCCAAATCCCGTCAAAGCAGGATGATACTGTTATTCCCCTACAAGCTGGTTCATAGCTCAGAGGTCAAAGGTCGAGGTGCTAATAGGACAAAGCTCTCATTAGCTTCAGCGGTGCGCTAACTTTTCTTAGCATGAAGTCAGAGTTCACAATCTTTGGGTCGTGATTGAAAGAACGAGATCGCTCCGGCCCCTGCTTGTTCATCCCGCTGTGGTAACCATAGTAACATGACCTCACGTCAAAGATGGAGAAACTACGATGAGTTTCAAAACATGTTTTGCTCCTGTAGGTTAGAGGGTTTGGCTTCGGCGACATCTTCAAGGACCAGCCCATCAAGCTCCGGCCGCGCTCTCTGGAAGCTGAGTCAGAGGGGGAGAAGGTGAGAGAGACGCGCACACACACACACACACACACACACACACATCTCTGCATCATACTGAGGGAAGGAAGTCCCCCCCCCCCCTTGTTTTAGTTTTACAGTCACGGAAGTAGCTTAATGTTCACACACACACACACAAAATCTGTGGGATTGGACAGGCAAAGCAGAAGTGAGACCGACGCAGGGAGAGAGAGAGAGAGAGAGAGAGAGAGAGAGAGAGAGGGAGGGGAGGTGATACTTTTTTTTTTTTACTGACGTTTACATATTCACACACACACACACACGGTCTCCCGCTGCCTGCGCTGATGTAGCAAAGCTGCATCCGTCTGTCTGCGTTAACTGGAACCAGAGAACAGGACGGTAGGGTGAAGTTTTCTCTTTTCCTCCACTCGGTGTTCATTTCTTTGACTTCCATTCCTCTTTGCTTCTCCCGTCTGCTTTAAGGGCGCCGTTTCCTGTGGCTCCACGTCACATCATGAGTCTTGTGGTTACACCTCGCTGTCTCCTGTGAAGGACTAGTTTGTATTTTAAGGCTTAGGGTTGATGAACATGTCACATGATTGTGTATTTGTGTCACTCAGGACCTGAAGTTACAGGGTGAAATCACAGAAAACCACCAGAGCACAAGGTGCTTTTGGTGTCGGTGACTTTTAAAATGTCTCTTTATCACCCATAAAAATCAGCCTGCTCTGACTCAGGAACATTAGATTAACTGGTACGGGACAATAACAGCAACGTTTTAGACCAAAGACAAGGCTCAGTCTGTAAAAACCATGAAGCCCCAGCGATGGCTGATGATTTTCAGAACAAAGTCGAGCACATTTATTTTCTCATAACAGGGAAGGATTTTCATCTGTAAGCATTTTTACCCTGAGGAATCTCTGTCTCGAGTGGATGATCGGCGCCGGCGACTTGAGCAGCATCTTGGTGGATTTTCCTTCCAGAGCGCTGACAGTTATTTTTTGTCCCAGCTGCTTTTATCAGCAGTGAGTCGTGTTTCCGTTTATGTCCTGAGACGCCCGTGGTGTACGAGGGTTTTCTCGTCGGGTGTGAAGGATGTTTATCAGCCTGTCCTGCTGAGCAGCAGGCGCTTCTGTTGCTTTATGGTGAGACGCCGCTTCCTAACGAGACCCTGAAGGAGGCAACAGCAACGTGTCCCGGGGTGCTGAGTCACAGGAGACGATCTGAGGCTGGTTCCAGTCATCCCTGCCACAATCCAGCATCAGTATCTGCTGTTTGACCTATTCATCTCATGTCCCTCTGAGAGTATTTAAAATCTTTTCTTCATTTGAGGGCAGCGTGGGCTCTCTGCCGTAGCTTCATCGACCTCTGAAACAGCAGCAGGTGCTCATGAGGATCTGAAAACAGCTAAAACTCCTTTGAAGTTACAGGAAATGCTGATGTGTCCTGGATGGAGGGGGCCACTGACCTCTGGGTGGGGGCTCTGTAGTGATGGCGGTTGTCTTCTTTGTCAAGTCAGCTCGTGGGTTGCGTCTCTTGTTTTGTCTGTGGGGATTCCAGACCTCTCTCCGCCTCACCAGTCAAGGTCTTCAGCGTAGACCACACTCACTGGAAGACACAGATAAGAGTTGGTGTTCGAAAGGTTGGGATTTGTTTGGGGGGGAGATTTCTCCTTATCTTAATATAATGATGAGCAGGTGTGTGCTGCACGGCCCCAGCCTTTGGGGACGTAGTGTTTCTGTATCAACCTCCATGCATCGAGCAGAAATAAAGACACCTCAGTGCTCAGCCCGACCGGGACGCTGTCCACCGCGCCTCCGTACGAGGCAGTGAGGGCGGGCGGTGGCAGCGTGCCGTCTCTCTTGAGTCTCCACGGGAAGTGGAGGCATTGTTGAGGCCTTCTGAGGTGTTCCCACCCAGGAACCTTGGTCCTCCGGAAAGCTCAGCGGCATGAAGTGGCTGAGGCAGACGGGTTTGGTCAGCTCTGGCACCTTCTTCATCCTCTGTGTGTGGACGGTGGTTCATCGTAGCTGCAGTTCACGTCCTGTTAACGTGGATAAATAAAACAGCCTACCTGAATGTTTGCTTGTGTGTTTCTGGGTAGAAAGGTGCAGCAATCAGCGTCTGCCGCGTTCCAGCTGTTTGCTCATTTCCTGATCTCGCTCCGCGCCGCGCAACAACATATCAAACAGCTGCACAACAATTCGCAGCACTTCCTCTATTTAATGTGCTATTGTACTGTGGGTGTGTGTCAGTTGTACATGATACATGAAAAAAAAATACATGATATATATGTTATATATATGTAGTACAGTTATTTTACAATTAATAATTAAAATATCTATTTTTTTCTACTTTTTTATTTCTGTAATTTTAATATATTTTATATCTCATGTATTCAAACTATCCCGTGATACAACACGAGTACATTTTTCGAGACGTCATCGTTTTTCACATCTCTATAGTTTCTTAGACTTTTCTTCATTTCCTGTTGGTGCGATGTGAAATAGTTGTGAGTAGACACACGCGTCGCGGCGGTCGAACCCAGTTTGTGCGCAGCAGCATGCGATCTACGGACATCAACCCGCTGGGGTGTTTGGAACGACGTCTCACTGCTGGTGGCACCACATGGGTCCCATTAGGGAGGAAAGGAGAGAAGGGGAAGGGTGTAGAGAGGACTCAACCCGGTGGGGGCGGCGGGGTGCGTTCGCTCCGGCCGAACAGAGCTGTGTGTGTGTCCGGGACAAGACCGGCCCTGTGAGTGTGTGTTTTCCTGTGGAAGAGTCTCACCGCTTCCACAAACAGTGTCGAGGGATCCACTCCAGCCGAAACACAACGAGGCCTTTAACAGCCTGTACTGGAGACACACACACACACACACACACAGATAAACTGCAACTGTTCTCATTCTTGACTTTTTCAAATATATTTCTACTCAGTATGTCTGTGTTTGCCACTATTTTTCCCTTTTATTTTGATGTATTTTCATCACACGTTACCTTACGTCTTTTAGGCCATTGACGGGAAAACAGCGAGCGTTGCCCTGGAAACCATGAAGACTGATACTGACAGCAAAGGCAAAGGTGAGTTCACGTCTTCCAGTAAAGTCAAGTCATGTTGTTTCTGATTAGTTTACTAACTTGTAGCTGCAGCATCGAGGTCCCACTCCTGTCAGACAAGAGTGATCAGTTTTCTGAAAAATAGCTATTTTTTTGTCAAAATACGAAAAATACTACTAAAAAAAAAAAGTCGCTTGATGTGATGTCACTGCTGCTTCTTATCACATTAGCCGAGTGAACATGCACAGAAGTCACCGTCATTGGGAAAAACTACTTTTTTTTTTTTTTTTTATTTTACGTCTACTAACACAGAGGCTGATTTATGAGCTATCCCCCACACAGCCACCAGAGGGCGATCAAGAGCTTGGTTTTCAATTTTGGGCCGGTCTCCGGCTCTTTTATACTGTCTATGACCAGGATGCACCCCAGTTTTTCACCCTACAATAAACCAGAGAACTGTACTCGTGACTCTCCTGTCCATGTATTTCAGGGCGAGAGCAGTGTAAAGTCCTTTTTCCATATGAAGCACAAAATGAAGATGAGCTGTCACTCAAAGAGGGTGAAATCATCGCCATCATCACCAAGGTGAGGGAGCTGTGAGTGTAGCTGGACGAGCGTCGGGAGCGTCCTGACGTGAGCGTGTCGCTGTGGTTTGTCCAGGAGTGTGCTGACGCTGGCTGGTGGATGGGGGAAATCGGTGGCAGACAGGGCGTCTTCCCTGACAACTTTGTCAAGCTGCTAGAAGTTGAGAAAGAGGTAATTTGAGGAGCTGGACACGTTCAGAAGCACTCAGGAGGGCCCTCGTGACATTTCTGTTCCTCATGTGTCTTCTCAGAGACCAAAGAAGCCGCCGCCTCCCAGCGCGCCGTCGGCCAAACACTCCACAGGTAAGAGCCTCCGTTCTCCTCTGATTCATCAGTTCCGCAGGAGAACGGCTGTAAAACTGTCAACTCTGACCTGTAGAAAAAAAATCTGAGGTGAAGAAGGTTCCGCCTGAGCGGCCCGAGTACTTGCCACAGAGAGACCAGGACCGAGGTACATTGTAGACCTGCTCCGTCCTCTGGGCTCCTTCAGCAAACTGACAAAACTCTGCAACTAACTCTTTTTTTAGTCTTTTCCCTTTAGTTGTTACTTCCTTATTTACAAACTACCAATGTTTACAAACTTCTTTCTGCTTCTTCTTCACGTGTTTGTATCATCTCTGCGATTTTTGGAATTTTTTTGGCCATTACGATGCTCGTCCTGGCTAATGCACAGCTGTGTGTGTGTGTGTGTGTGTGTGTGTGTGTGTGTGTGTGTGTGTGTGTGTGTGTGTGTGTGTGTAGGTGAAGAGACAAAGTTTGGAGATATCCCCAAGCCTTCCCTTCCGTCTATCCTTCCCAAGAAGCCCCTCCCTCCAAAGACAATCCCCTCCTCCTCCTCCCAACCCCCTCGGCGCCCTGAGAGACCGCCCACTCTAGCGTCAGTACACTCTGAACACACACACACACGCGCTGCCAGGGAGCAGCTTCATCCCTGCAGAGTGTGTAGAGCTTAATTTTGTCGTATGGTTTACCTGCTCAGGTGTGAAAGCCCCAAATCTGAGGGCGGGGCTTCGACACCTGATTCTGCCCCTGACAGGTCACATGACACTGGTGAGTTTTAGTGGCGTCAGTGACGAGATCAGCAACTGCCTGAGTACTCTCTCTCTCTCTCTCTCACTCACCTGTGTGAGTGTGTATACTCACACAATCATGTGCTTTTAATGTGTCTGTGTGTGTGTGTGTGTGTGTGTGTGTGTGTGTGTGTGTAGATATGGACCTGGATGCAGTCGTCGCGTCAACAGAGAAACTGAGTCATCCAACGGTGTCAAGGCCGAGGGTCACAGACCGCCGGCCACGTTCTCAGATCATCACACCTGTAAGATTCTAGAAAAAAATTGAAGAAAATTCAGCATCTGTGGAGACGGGTGTCTCTGACCACGCTGCTTTTGTTCCAGTCGCTCCTGTCCAGTGTTGACGGGGAGGCAACGGAGGACCAGAGGGTGAAGGACAGAGGGAAGGAGGAGCCAGAGCCTGTCCCATCCAGATCTGTCGAGGTGTCCCTGAGGAAACTGGCTCCCAGCCTCTCCGTAAGATGGCATCTGCACCTCTGCAGTGTGTTTGTTGTACCAACAGAGGGCGCCACGCTGCAGCTTTTCCATGTTTCAAAGGGCTTTTGGTGTGTGTGTGACAGAACTTATCTGTGAATCTGGGTTTTCCAGACATGGAACACATAAAGAAAATGAGAAAAATGTTAAAAAAAAGTTAATATCTGGGAAATTATTTCCAGAAAAAAGGGAAAGTTGAGAATGATTATTAATTTAGAAAATATACATTTTTTAATTTTATGATCAATTTGTGATAATTTCTAAGAACGGAAGAGATCTTGGACATGGAAGAGGAATAAGCAAATGATAATCTGGGTGAAAGTGCAGCGTGTGTTGTGGAGGGCGGCGGTGTTTGTGAATGACACATGAATGATGACGAATGATGTCGCACATTACTCCTGGAAAGTTTCCTTCCTTGGAACCCTGTGACTGGAACGGCGCAGCAGCCCGACAAGTTGCTCGAGTGTCTTACGTCATCATTTCTTGACATTGTGTGTGTGTGTGTGTGTGTGTGTGTGTGTGTGTGTGTGTGTACTTTCATGTCGTCAGGCTGCAGAGAGTAAAGCGTCGCCGCCTGCCAAGCCTTCAACGCTGAACCCGCCAAACAGCTCCAGCCATCGACCCGCCTCCCCGTCTTCCTCCTCGGGTCTAAGCCCCTCCCCCGAGCTCCGGCACTCGCCTCTGACTCCGCCCACACTGGAGGAACTCAGAAACCAGCTGCGAGACCTGAGGGCCTCCATCGAGCTGCTGAGGAGCCAGCACAGGTCCGTCGTGTGCACGGACGCCGGCCCTTCACCTGCGTGTGTCGTCGCGCTGACGTGTGTTTGCGTGTTTCAGGCAGGAGATGAAGCAGCTAGCCAGCGTGCTTGACGAAGAGAAAAAGCTTCGTATAGGTTTACAGGTGAGACTACCGGGAAAAATAATGGTGTTGCCCAGGGCCCAACAATGTGTTAAACTGGCCCTGGTGGAACCAAAATCCCAGCTCCAGTTCGTGGTTGACGTAAATTCTGGATGAGTTGTGTGTGTCCCACTTTCATCACAACATACAAAATCTGTTTTTGCGCTAGTTGTTGACACATTGTGTGGTATTCCACTACAGCCTAACAACAAACCCACAAATAAACGTGGACGAGTCACTGAAATGAACAAAGACCTAAGTGGTAAAAAAATACAAACTACAAACAAAACAGGGAGTAGACACCCGTGTTGTCATAGCGACAGATCTGACCAACCAACAGGGCACAGAAATCTGAAAAATAAAAAACCCAAAGATTCAGTTAGTCCCATGAAGGATCCCTGACAGCGAAATGAGTCGGGGTTGTTCAGATGAGCTGTTGTTTGGCTCTTTACTGTCGCGATGATCAGACTGAATTACGTCAGCATCACTCTGACGTTGTGTGTGTGTGTGTGTGTGTGTGTGTGTGTGTGTGTGTGTGTGTGTGTGTGTGTGTGTGTGTGTGTGTGTGTGTTTTACA
>CAAKHB010002882.1:16100-30624 GCA_901007665.1 Aeoliscus strigatus | reverse complement strand
CAGGACTACGGATGGTTCTGAACTGGTCAGCGTTGATCCTGGGGAGTTTCATGTCAACGGACAATGTCAGCGACACCCAATGACAGCGAGTGTCACTCAGCGGCCAACCCAACACTCCAAACAGTCCTCACAGCCAATCAGATCTCTGCCTGTGGGCCTGACGTTTGTGTGTGTGTGTGTGTGTGTGTGTGTGTGTGTGTGTGTGTGTGTGTGTGTGTGTGTGTGGTTGGAGGGTCCGCTGGCTGCTGACGATTTGCTATGCGAGAGCTCCCTCTTGGTGCCAGTCAGCCCACTGTTAGTGCAGCATGCACACACACACACACTCACACACACACACACACACACACACACACACACACTCTCTTTTAAATCCCGGTGAGAATAACAGAATTGAATGTCCTCGTTTTATGAGATTAAAGTCGAGATTCAGCAGATTTTAAGAAATATTCGGAATATGTATTATTTTCTATTTATTTTAACATAGAAAATGTGTATTTGTCTAAAACTACTAATACCGCAACTGTAGTGTACATGACATGATAATTATAATATTTTTTACTTAAAAATACTGCTGCTGTGTGTGTGTGTGTGATGTATCAGCCGATGGTTGTAATCGTACGTTCATTGTGCGTCTCCTCCTGTCTTCCAGGGTCGGTGTATGAACTTCAGTCGTGTGCAGCAGCAGTAAGAGAAGCTGTGGACGTTCAGATGTTTGTCATTTTGAAGCTCCTGCGGCTGCGACCACTTCCTGCTCCGTCTGCTTCACCTCGTTTCCCTGCTGGTGTCTCTGCTGGTGAACCTCTGAAGCACACGGCTGTTTTTTGTGTTGTTTATTTACATCACCCTGACCATATTGTGTTGTTATTATTATTATTGTTATTATTATTTGTACAACTTTATTTATGTTTTTACATTCAAAAGCTCAGTCCTGTGACGAGTATAAAGCCCTCGACAGACGATCCAGTTGATGTTTTTTTTTTCTTTTTTAAGGTCAAAGTCGGTTGTTGTTCGTCACCACAGGCTCCACATCCACATCTTCTCACCGTATTTTGCGGAAAACAAGCGCAGACGGAAGCTGTAGCAGTAGAGCGCGTCTTGTTGCTGTGGGCGTGGAGTCCGTGTCGAAGTCGAAGGCGACGTCTCCTCACGGAGCCGCTCCTACTTCAGCGGGCCGATGGCCGGCGGCTTCTCCCGTCATTTTAACACACGCATGACAAACTGTAGACAGGGCGCCCCAAGGTCCTGGAAGGCACCGAGACTTTGCCCTTTCCTGTGTGTTTTTTTTTTTTCCTCCAAAGACACCTTCCTTCATTATGTTCTCGGGACAAGGAATTAATAGAGCGTTATTCGACCGCAGGACAGCCTCCTGACCGGGACGAGCTCCAGCTACGTTTGAGGGATTGATGCCTTCAAGACCTTGACATGGCGCTTGGTGTTTTTTGCCCCTGTTTTCATCCCAGTCTGCTCCCTGCTCACTAGGGCGTAGCACGTCACAGTCCTTCAGACACAGATACCGTCCTGTCAGTCCTCTGGAGGCCTCGCCCGGCCGCCTCACCCACTCGCTGGCTCATCTCTCCACCGGAATATCAAAGTTTAATTAAAATAATTAAAGGCAACAGCAAGCAGCAGCCTGTGAAGACTTGGCCGTCTCCTTTTTATGCCTCTTGACGTTGAATGACCCGTTACTGCCTCATTCACCGCGAAAAAGGAGGACAGCGCGCCGCCGTGACGCCGCGCCACCTCCGGAACGCAAACCCAAAGCAACGGATGCGATGGACGGATAAGTATTGTTCATTTCCAGAAATTATGCCCCCCCCCGCCGCCCTGCGCCCCTCCCACAACCCCCCCAAAAAATAAAACAAAACAAAAAAAACAGGGGATCAACGTATTTCTATATATTGTAGATTTGTCAGGCGCGCTGTCATGACGCCGATCCCAAATGATGTCAGTGCGAGCGGAAACGCGGTGGGGGGAGGAAAGGGGGCAGCAGCTGAAGAAAAAGGCTCGAATGATCCAGTCACTTCGGATCGCGTTCTTCACGTGCGAAATGGATATTCGAGTCGAAACCTGACAAAGCGCGGCGGCTTTGACGGGAAGTGGTATAGACAATGACCAGTGGCTGGGTCAGTGGGATGTCTCTGTGCAGGCAGGGGAGCTTATCAGATGACACTAAAAATAAGTTCAGCAACCGTCAAGTTTGAGGGGGAACGGTTCACGTTCACACTGGTCTAATTATTCCTTTGTTTTCTCTTCCTGACAGTCGGAGGAACACAAATAATTCCAATCAAATCCTCGGGGTCCGCTGGTATTTATGTCCCTCTTAAACACTTCGTAGCGTTGCGCATAATTTGGCGGCTGACATTTAATAGGCTCATCAGCGTGTCTCCGGACGGATGATGGACGAGGGAATTTTAGATCTTTTTTTTTTTTTTTTTAATGCTACATTGGCGAGTACAGGAACGTCATGAGCTGAACTAATGAGATATTTACATAGCAGCCGTGACCAGAGGGTTGATTATCGATTACTGTACATAAAAAATATTCTCCTTTTTGTGCCTCATGCTTTTTTTACAATACAAAATTATTTTTATATTTCTGCACAAATAACTTTAAAGCACCAAGTGGATTTTTTTTTTTTTATATGCATGTTTCTGTTCATTCTGTCCATTTTTTTTCATATCGTCATAGCAGTCATTTGCAGCCACAAATCCACTGTTTCCATGTCCAGTATGTTATCGTCTCACTGCCGTCTGTTGTGCCAAATATACATTCAACGAAAACCGAACAGTGTTTGTGTTTTCTCTCTCCTGAACATGGCCGACGCGGGCACGCTACAGGCCAGCTTTAATTGGGCCCTTACAGATTTATAGGGCCCGACAGGGAACGTGATTATACAGAGTGTGGACAGAAGAGTGGACAGTGTGCAGCCTCTCCCCCTGTGAAGTCCGTCACCGGAGGCATCACACACACACACACACACACACACACACACATGCATATTTTTACTAAATGCAAGACCTCATTTTTTGGGGGCGTCGAAGACCTTGGAGGGATCCTGTGTGTGTGCATATGTGAGTGTGTGTGTGTGTGTGTGTGTGTGTGTGTGTGTGTGTGTGCGAGAGAGAGAGACTCCTCCATGTAAGTGATGTGTCTTTGTTTAAGGTGTTTTATTATCGTCTCGTCTTTTGACGTAAAATAACAGCAACAGAAAACACCGGGAACACAGAAATTCCTTTTCCTGTTTCTGAAATGTGAAATGATCTCAAAACGTTTCATTGTAAAATGATTGAAAGAGTTGGTTTATAAATTCTAATCCTGATCCTGATACTTGGACCTTCTCACATTCAATTTCATACACTCTGGTCGCATGATTGTCTGGGTTCAGATGTTATGATCATTTGGATTCAGTTCCATGAAAAAGTAATCAGAGGATTTATTGATCAAAATAACAAACTGCTTGACTATTTATTACATTTTATTTGAGGAACTGAAAATAACAAACTACAGTTTAAAAAAACCCCAGGACGTCAATAATAATAATAATATTAATAATCACAAACTAACGTTTCATCAATAAAAATCATACATCTTTAAAACTTCCAGCAAAACTTTTTTTTTTTTTTTCCAGCCCACAAACACTTTTCTTGACAAAACCACAGTCTGTTCGCTAACGGAGCTCGGCGACTTTACGTTTGTCTCCTGCTCATCCGCCATCCTGCCGTCGAAGCTTATAGAACTCCAAACAGACTGGTACATAGTAGCATACTGCCGAACGCGAATAAACAAAATAGTTTGGAGATGAAGCAGGAGAATTACCCAAAAGATGTTGCGTGTTTAAAGAGGCTCAGACGATGCAGATCTATATATATATATATATATTGTTTGTTTTGTTTTTTGTCAGAAAGAAATTCACTGATGAGATTCAGCAGAAAAAACATCAGTTGAAATAAAATAGACCAGAATATTTCCGACTGTTTGATGTTGTGCAGAGAGTGATCTCTCGTCTGACATCCTGATTGGAATCAAAGTGGCACACGAGGACGGCGACATCCGAAGGTCTTTGCTTTCTTCGATTTCTATATTAACGCTCACAGCCAGGAAAACACAGAGTAAACTCCTAAATCCACCCTGAGCTTTGCCACAAGGTTCTGTTTTCGCAATTTGATGGAGGGGGGCTTAGCCGCCATAAAATTTCAACCTCCACTTCCCCTGATAAAGTTTCTCTGGCAGGCAGTGAGTGGACTTAAGCAGCTGTTGCCCCCTCAAAGCCCGTCTGGCTTCCCAGGTTATCCTGATTTGCACAGTTGTCTCTGAAATTTGGGTAACTGTGGGATCAAATGCTGCGACCACAAAGCCGGAGCCCAGAGCCCCGGTCGGATCCGGAGGGCATCCCGCCCGCCCTGAGAACAGCTTGTTAGAGTTGACACTTGATTTTATGCGTTGTACTTCTGAGAGCATTACAACTAAATCCGCCTCTCAGGCGATGCGGAGGGCTGCTGTTCGCCGGCGGCTGGGGAACATGCAGGTGGCGGTGGTGGTGGTGGTGGGGGGGGATTAGGAATGCTTGACGGTTTGGGATTTCAGAGCTTTATCTTGATGCTCTCCTCTGTGAACTCGCTGGGAATTTCAAAGCCCCATATCGTATAAATGCTGAAGAAGATTTCGGAGTTGTGTAAAATGATTAGACCCACGTCAGCCCACGTGTTTGTTCATGTTCGCTCCACCTGAACACTCAGACGGAAGTTTATCTGGAACAGGTGTAGGCCACGTCCACACGGAGACAGTTGAAGCCGTAACACACACACACACATACAATGAAAAAATCTTTTTGATGGACTTACGTCACAAAAACGAGTAACATGCAAAGCTACTACATCTAGCTAGCTAGATAGCTAGCTAACGTCATCTAAGCTAGCTACCTACGTACGGTAGCTAGCTAAAATACCTACCTAGCTAACAATCCGTTAGCTAGCACGAACCCTAATAACCCGGAGGGATGGGTTGTTTGCAAACCACCTGTGTTGTTGGGTTATGTGCAAATCATTTCCATATTACATGTTTGTTTTTTTCCACATTTCCCGTAACATGTACTTGTCTTTATCAGGCCCATTCACTTTGGGACCTGGTCCAGAGGGAACATTTTACATTTGACTTGACTCAGTAGCACCCAGTTGTCAGTTACCTGTTAAAAAAAACACACAACATCGTGGAATTTAACATCAACAGTAATTCAGGAGGATCAGAACTTGGACCGTGGAGTAAAATCAATGATACCACCAACGCAATTATTGCTTTCTTATTTGATCTTTGTTTTTCTTTTCTTTCTTGAACATTTTCAACCAAAATCCATCATGTCCTGGTTCTCACTAAATGAGTTCTCTAGCGCCCCACGTGTCCCGTCGCTGTCCTGCTCCAGGGAGGAGGAAGAGCTGGGGAGTGTTTCTGACTCCAGACCTGTTCGAACTCAACAGCAGAGACATTTGTTCTCTCTCCCAGGGCTGCAAGAAAACAACGTCATTTTTTTTTACTCGCAGCCTGTTGTCACCACATCATCTGGGCATTCTTTGACACCATAAAACAGATGGGTGGATGGGTGGGAGGTGCACCTTTCGTAAATGTTCACATTTGAGATGTTCATTCTGGGAAAAAGCGGGCGTGAGGTCAGTGCAGAGATCAGAGAGCGGGTGTGTTCCGTAGTGACAACAACAGCAAACGCAATGAACAGACGGTCCGACACATGCAAAAGCTTGTTTTCCCCCTTTTTATTTGCACTTTATTTCTCTCCCTCACCTCCTCTGCACAGCAACCTGCTTTTTGCACCTAAATCTGGGCTGCACTCACTAACACTCCTGCTAGGTATGAAATAATGATGGCACAATATGTGTGTCGAAGCTCCGCGGGGGCGTTTGTTGAGTCAGACGGCCGAGCGAGATCACCTGTCTGGCCGGAGGGGTCGACAGGCCGTCTGGAGCCTGCTAATGATAAAGCTCCAACATACTGACTGTCAGCTCATGGCAGCCCTTCTCCCAGCTTCAGATCCAGGCAGGCAGCCCCGGTCACTTCTGCTCCACGTCTGAACCCACACTGACCCGGCACGGCGGCTGACAGACAGGCCTCTGAGCCAATCACGTGGGGCCGACCCGGTGGGGGTGGAGCCGCCGCAGAGCTGGGTCAGGTCACCTTGCCAGCAGCAACTCTGCAGCACGCTTTAATGAAGACAGAGGGGAACTTTGGCTGGAGGTGTTTGTGTGTAGTCACGTCACATTTCCAACGAGTCGCCGGGAGAAGAGGCAGCAGATCGCTTCTGACTCGTCCAGCAGATGTTTGGAAATGGTGCTAATGTAGTGGATTATATCTGAGGGTGAACGGGCAGCGAGAAGCTCTGATAGAAAGTGAACGGGATTACCGTAATGACAGTGACATGACTGAAGGAATGAAGTATGCTAGCATGAATGCACCAGCAGCAATAACCTGCAAACGACAACAGAAATAACTGTAAGTAGTGCAGTAGTTGCATCTCTGGAGACAAGGACAGCAGGCTGCACTGGATCCTACACCACGCCGCAGGCAACACGACGGTTTGTCCGTCTTTACTATGAACTCAAACAGCTGGATATTATCTCAAATATGAAAACGATAAATGAGGCCGCCCACTGATTCTGGTAGTAGGATTATTAGCAGCAGTACTGTGATTAGTAGTAATTAGTAAGTCATAAGTAACTTTTCCACAACCAACGATATAATCTTCTGTGTCACAATATTCCAATAGATCATCAGTCCTCTGCCTCTGGCCACTCTCTCCATCTTCAGTCCACAGGAGGGACCACAGAGCCAGAACGTTGTTTGCAACCTCAGCTGCCGCGCTTACTGGGCTCAACCAACGCAACCCGCTCGCACGCACGCTCACTGCTGCCACGTCCCTCCGCGCCTGGCATGGCTGAACGCAGCGCTGTTTTCCCGGTGTTTGCCCGCGGATGATGGGGCTCTCATTGCTATGCATGTGCCAGATGAATCATAAACCTATACCATATGCCATCGCAATTTGCTGATGGGCCCAAGCTGTTTTGGTGGATATAAAATCCAGGGATTATGGAGGCTTGATCCTCAACGAATGCAGGGAGAGAAGGACAGAGCGACGGCGTGAGCAAGAGGGGAAAGGTGGAGGGTGATGTTCCCGCTCTGCCCTCCCATTGGTGCACGGGGCAGCTGCTGCAGGAGGTGAAAGTTGTGATCTAACAAAGGCTGTGAGGTATTAACTCAACCTGCTGCTTTGTGGAAGCAAATAAATCATTTGAGCGTGCACACGGACAACAACATGTTTGTCACCTCGTCCCCGGTGTGGTTGGCGCTAATTGAAGTCGCTGTCAGGGACAAAGGGACAAAAGCCTTCTGGGAGCGATTGTTGTTGTTGTCCTTCGCTTTTAATTACCAGATTTCAACCCGTCAGCTGTGTCTGTGCCAAAACATGACAAAAGGTGATAGATTCCATTGTTTATATACGTACGTACATATATGTCATGATCCTGAATCACTAAATCAGCTATTAAAAAATCGAGTGAATAATTAAAAGCAGTTTATCTCCAAAAAAATAAATCTAATATGTCAATGTATTTTTAATAATCAAAAATGTAAAAAAAAAAAAAAAAAAAAAAAAACAGTTAAATGGAGAATTAATAAAAATTCAAAGTCAACTTCATTTTCAGTTCTGCCGTGTGTACATAAATGACAAAAACTGTGGACAAGAAAGTTTCTTTCTCTTATTTTATTATCTTCTCCTGATTTGAATTATGATGTAATGTTGTGAGTAAATCTGTTTGTGGAGGGCACAAAAACAGCACAAGCACAGAAAATCATGTTTTATTCTTGCGTGTTAAGAAGATTAATGATTATAACAAACCTTTAACAGCATTAGAAAACAAAAATAATCCAGACTAATCTGACATCTTTTATTAAAGAGCGGCAGCATGTTGATCTCTGAGTCATTTCAAACAATGTTTTAAATGACAGGATTGTTTTTCGTCCCTGACTGTCAGTGTGAAAGGTCAAAAACAAACCCACAAACAAGTCAAGAGGCTTAAGTCATCTTCAGGTTTTGATGAACATCAACCTTCATGAGGCTTAAAGACGAGGAACGCATGTCACACTAGTGGCAGTGGGCAGCGGCTGACATTTTTAATTCTCTCCCAGTCCAACTTTCTTTTTGACTTTAACTGCACTTTCCAGAGGTCACCTGAACTGAAACCTTCAGTTCCTTTGCAGGTTTAATATCTAATTTCTTAAGTAATTGCACAAAAGGCTTAAAGCAGCGGTGGGCGCGTGACTCCGCGAACCACCATAACTCAAACTAACAGCATGTAGAAGCGATTACCTCGTACTTTTTAATTGAGTGGGTTCAGAGACACTCTAACTTCTGAGTTTTACGAGTCGGGGGGGTCTTTAAACGGCTCGGCCTCGGTAATTCGATAATCATTTTCATTTGGTCGAACGCTGGCGATCAATCTGACAGATGACTTCATCAATCCTTAGAACGCGCAGCGACTACGTCGAGAGGTCATGAATCGTCCCTTTATGAATCCACGTCCAACTAAAACGGGATTAGCGCGCTGTTGCAGGGGCGAAATGCACTTAATATTCATGAAGTTAAGGTGTTACTGCTGATGTTACACGGTTTGTGGCCATGAATCGGTAGTGGTCACCCAGGTCAGCAGGTCGCTCAGTGCCGCCGCAAGAACGCGCGTTTGGTTTATCACGTCGTTAGCACGTGTAGACGAGTAACATTCACATCAACATTTGATTGGTACAAAAATCTAAGAAGTCTACGTTCAGTTTTATGAATGAACAACAAAAAGAGTCAACAACAAACACGATGGATGGGTGATCCCAGGCTGATAAATCTCCTCTGGCCCTGACGCTCACATGCTCCTGTTTTGCTTCGATTGTCCGTGTGTTCAAACAATCCGTCAGTGAATCATATTTGTAGCATCCTATTAACAACTGAGATTATCTTGTTTTGCAAAGAAAGAACGGGGGGGGGAAAGCCTCCACCCGGCAGATTATCGAATCATCTCAAACTGAAGTGAAGTTTCACGGATTCCACCGTTCTGTTTTTTTCAAACTCGCCTCTATTGTCCCCCCTGTTGTGGGACTAATGAGGAAAAACGTCGAAACCTGGAAACTGATTTGATATTGAGGGAAGATGTTCAGCCAGTGACTGTTTTTATGGCGTATTCATGGAGCCGAAGTTGTTTTTCTGTGTTTTCACTTCTACTGGTCTCCTTCCAGGTTGGTATGTATTTTAGTATTTTAGTCAGTCTTAGCTTCATGTGCACTGATGCAAGTAGAAGTCATACATTCAGCTAATGACTGCACCTCCACTCGTCAGCATTGTTCTCACCTGAGGAAGCCCCTGGGTGACATCTAACAAACCGTCACTCACTCGTCACTGGGGGTGGGGGACAGTCACTGATATCTTCACGATAATTATGACGAGAAAACATCTCATCACTCATTCTGCTGCCGGGCACTTGACAGAAATATACATTATTAGATGTATTTTTATCTCCAAAGGTGGAGAATCATTGAGTAGAAACATGTTAGATTTAATTGACCCTTAGAGCCCTTTTATGTGATCATATTGGCCCCAGAAAACCAAAGTAATATTACAAAGATGGTATTTTGGAGCATGGGGTGTGGAGTGAATGAATAATGTATCTGCTGTGAAGCGTCTGTGGGTATCTAGAAAAACGCTAAATAAGACAAGATCCATTATTAGAAATCATTATTAGTAATTCCAAACTTTGACCGTCAATCTGCTGTTCTAATAATAATAATAATAATAATAATAATAACTAGTTATCAGAATCGGAATCAAACTTACTTCATTTACGTCATTTATCCTGAGGTGACATTTCTTTGTTACAACAGCTCCAGCCAAGAAAGAAAAGTGAATATAGAACAATTACTAAGTGAAAAAAACAACAACAACAACAACAAAAACTACACAGATAGCATTGAAGATATAAAAATAAAGTCTGAATAAAATAGTGTGAACTTCTAAATAAGATATATGTGTTACAGGTAATATGCAAATTACCCAGGTTGTTTGCAAACTACCTGTTTTCGGTTAATGTGCAAATAACCCGAGTAATTTGCATATGTTGTTTTTTCACATTACCTGCAACAAATACACAATATATAAGATAATATGTAGGTGAGAGAGAACATCGATTCATAATAAGTAAAAAAAAACAAAAAACTGTTTGTTCCCTGACATTGACTCATCCTCCTGAACCACCCAGATGTTTTTGTTTGTCTTACTTCCCTCGTTCTGCCATTTTGGTTTCCGGCGTGTTCGACCCAGTGATTGTCAGTCGACGGTCGAAGGCTTTTTCAGCCACAACTGGCAATAAAAGAAAATAAAGAATGGTCCGACCCTCAATAGCATCCAGTGTACGTCAACATCATGTTTGCGTGTCAGACACTTGGGCCTTAAGTGAATTTGCAGAACATATTTTGCCTAAGGGGATTGTGTAGAGTGGGAAAATTGATCTGGCGATCTCAGACTAAGAAGGCGTCTGCCAACCATCCAAACTAAGAATCCCTGTGTATTTTAATATACATATGCGATAATCCTGTATACGTTCTTTGTCTGCAGATCGTCTTTTAATCCCCTGTAGCGTGACCAAACGTACGTGACCTCCAAACTTCCAGTGGAGCATCAGTGGATCATCACTGTTTCCATGAAGCCGTGAACATATTACACAGCTTAAGTCCAGCAGATCGGAAGGCAACGAAGTGGTGATCGGAGATCACGCGAAGGCACGATGTTCTTATGGTTGTAATGCCTAGAAAACATACATGAAGATGTGTACGTGTTGTCAACACGTGGAACAAATGCTCTGATTTCTACTTACAGACCTGCTTATCACGCAACCAGGATGACGAAGTTCATCCGACCTACAACAAAAGAAGCCCTAACTTTAATACTAAGCAGACATTTCTTGTGTCCTTCAGGATGTCCTCACTCACTGTTTTTACAAAAATCTACAAAAAGTATTTGCATTATAATTTCAACATAAGCCAAGTGTCCTGACTGCACTCACGGTTCAGCTGCAGCTGCCAGCTGGACACAGTTTTGGCCAAAGTTTGTTTTTTTTTTTTTTTTAGCCTTTTCAATCATTCTTTCATTCAACTTCTTCCTCATATTCCAGTTATGAGTCGCAGTCGGGCTGGAGCCGATCCCAGCTGTCCATGGGCGGACGTCAGGGTTCACCCTGGAGGATTCACCAGCTCCTCAGGGCCACATGAAGGACGGAGAACCATTCACACTCACATTCACACCTACGGGTGATTTACAGTGACCAATTAACCTCAGCATGCTGCTGGATGGTGCAGGAAGCTGGAGAACCTGGAGAGAACCCACGCACACACAGGGAGAGCATTCCCAGGCCAGGAAGCTTTATTTACAAAGTACTTTTTAAATATAACACAAAGTACTGAACACAGTGATATGCATCTGTTAACAGAGGAACTGATGAAAACCAAAAAAGACCAAAATCAATTAAGAGTGACTGAAGGAGAGAAATGAGTATAAAGAAAGGTTCATATATATATGTATATATGTATATGTATATGTATATGTATATACATGTATATATGACGGTGATGTAAAAGAGAGACATATAACAGAGCTACGACTGAAACCAAACCAGTCAGAAAATAACATCAGCGCCCCCAGAAACTCATTTATTCATGGATGTACTGCTTGAATACACAGTATAGTACAAGATAATTACAAAGGTGAAAACAGAAACACCTCCGATGTGTCCCTCAGCCATCTTGTGTCTTTATAGCTGCACACATTAATTACAAATCTCACTCCGAGGTTCCTTTCTCACACGGCCATGCCATTAACAAAGCAGGGAGAGCGACATGTGAAGGTCTCGCATCGTGACTAATTGAAACGACATCAATCATCTCGAGCGCTTTTACTTGCCTCAGCACCTGCCGCTGAGTGGAGGAGGTCGCTCTTTAAGCGGGATCAAGACGACTTAATCTTGATAAATTAACTTGGAGAACTGTGCCTCGTCCCTGATCTCACCGACTCTTTCAGAGTCATCGTCTGTGGTTCCTTCTTTCTTCTCTTCAGCCAAGGAACAACCTTAAAGGGTCAAAATAAAGGTCAGGTTGAGGAGAGCAGGTCAAAATAAGATAGTAGTAGAGTGTTTCACCGGTCTCCATCATCCACTGGTACTCATTACTCATTCATTTACATTGCTAGCATGACTTGCTAGGCTAATTGTACGATGGACGCAGTAGGATTGTTTGAGTTGAAGATGAGTTTTGAGTTGAATGACTGATCGATAATAAATTGATTGATAGTGCGTGGGGTTAGCTAGCGACACCCACCAGTCCAACCTTGGGTGTCAGGGGTGTTGAGGATCTTGCGTTTTAGGTTTTGGTACCATTTGGTGAAGCTGTTGTTGATGTTAGCAGGTAACAGAGTACAGGTATGTGTTATGACGTACACATGTGAATACGTCTCCTTCACTTTCTCAAAGGTTGATTGCATTTTGTAAACTTGCAAAGTTTACAAAATGTTGTTTATGTTATAAATGCTCACTATTCTACTATCTCATACTTCTTGTCTTGAGTTTCGGAAACAAGCTAGACGTATACATATACAGTATGTACTGTACATACTGTACATTAGTTTACATATTACTTTTCTGATTCTAATATCTGATCTGACCAAAATGTTAGTAACCAAACGTAACCTAAGCTAACAGTTAGCCAATGGCTGTCGCCGCTGCTGGGAGGTTTTGCTCTCCTTGCTAGCGAGCCATCTTCAGATATCACTGGGTGTCAATTGTTGGTTCCTGTTACTTTTATCTTACAGCTCTACTTCCAGGCAGTACTCAGAAATAAACCAGTGTACTTAGCTGTTTCCATACATGTATATTTCATCCCCCCTGGTTTAAGCTAGCTCTTGGAGACGGCGGACAAACAGATGTCTGGAATGGCAGATGAACACAACATATGCTGCCCAATGAAGAGTTGGGAGTGATTTATTCATACAAGTGAATAATGTAGACACACTTTTTTTAGTGAGGAGGGTTTTGAAGGGGTGTGTGCGACTCGGTTCAAGCGCACGACAAACTGATGTTCATGTCACAAGAAATATCAGTCACTTTTGTGGGCAGAGTTCATGGAAGGATCCTCCCTCAGTCGATCAGCAGGAAACACTTCCC
This sequence comes from Aeoliscus strigatus, assembly GCA_901007665.1. Lineage (NCBI taxonomy): Eukaryota > Metazoa > Chordata > Actinopteri > Syngnathiformes > Centriscidae > Aeoliscus > Aeoliscus strigatus. The sequence goes on along the minus strand of CAAKHB010002882.1, from coordinate 17,374 downwards.
TCAGAATCACTGAATATGTAACTTGTAACAGAACAACCTGTTACAACGTGCATAAACAACTGTTACCCGTCTAGATTGATTCTGTTTGATCTTTTCTTATTAATGCTATTATTTTATTTACTTGGATTCACTGTTTTCTTTCTTTAAGGGTTTTATCTTGCTGGTGTTTTTTTTTCCCTCACAACATAACATTTCCTCAGCTCCTTGTTTAGAATTGTTTTTAATTATTCTTGTGTTGTGGTCTGGGTGGATTTTTGTTTTACTATTGGAAGCACTTTGCATTTTATTGTATGAACAGTGCTGTATAAATAAATTTGGACTGACAGCTAGATAGGCAGCAGGTACTCTTACCCCTCCTTAAAAAGCTTTCTACAACCAAAGAAAACTGCATCCGTTTTCTAAATTGTTTTTTTTTAAGGGCAGTGGATCCTTTGTAACAAAGATGGAGAGTAAATAAATACAATTAAAAAAATTGAATTTTGCTTCAACAGGCTGTGAAAACATTGAGAATTCTAATACAGTAGGCAGTTGTAATAATTGGAATCACATATTGCTTTGTCTCTCTTTGGATGTGAAACACCAGCGTTTCATTTTGGCGCTAAAATGCAGGTGGAAAGACTAAAAAAAAAGAAGATAAAAGAAAAATGACATTCATGTAAATCACACATACAGGAATCGTTTGTGGAAATAATCGGAGTGAGTTCATTATCCGTCCCTCTCACCCTGCGGCTCGTGGTGGTAAATTAGATCCCTAAAATGACCAGTGTGATTGCACTGACAGCTCTCTGTAAGACTCATTTCATCTGCCTACGCTATTTTGGAAGACATGATTAATGAAGCTCAGCATCCTTCACATTGATCCACCTTTCTCACTTTCATCCCACCAAATACTCATCTCCTGACATTTACTTACGTTTGGGTTAATGTATTAATTCCACGGATAATTACTCAATATACTTTTGTCATTGTTGATATAGTTCAGCGTCACCTTTCCGGCTCGGCTCTGAGAGGCTCTATATGACTTTGCCAGATGGGAAATTGGCTTTGGGAGAGATCTGCTGCTTTGAGAAAGGCCATATGTACATTACTTCACAGAAACCCTTTGGTAAAAAACATTACGACAGAAAGAAAAAGAGAAAACACACACACACACACACACACACATTATCATTTCAGTCTCCTAAAAACATCATCAAGAAGACAAATTTGTAAAATGGGCATAAAATTACTCATTGTTGAGCACTCACCTTTGTCCATCTTGGCAAACAATCAGG
>CAAKHB010002882.1:0-15783 GCA_901007665.1 Aeoliscus strigatus | reverse complement strand
GGGGGGGGGGGGGGGGGGGGGGGGGGGGGGGGTGGGGGGGGGGGCAAAAGCAGTGGTGGGCTGTCAGGGCCTTCAAGGCCTTCACTGTAGGCCTAAACAATAACAGACTTATGTTGATAAGTTTAATTTCCATGAATACGTATTAGATGACCCCAAGGCCTCCTAGCAGGTGTTCGGTGACGTCACCACATCCACGCCCTCTGATTGGACAGTCATAGACGGTGTAAACCACAGCTAGCAAACGGCACCTGTTGGAGTTGAACGCGCAAAGATACAGTTGAATTGATTTAATAGTGGTTTTGTCAGCCTACCAGACATTTTCAAGACAGACTTTTCAAGAAAAGTTGTTAAGAACATTGTTAAGAAGAGTCGGACAGCTCCGAAGCTAGCAAGACTCACATTCTGGAAAAGACCCCCGCGTCTGGGTGCTGAGTGGACTCGGAATATCCGCAGACGTCAGAGCTTCCACCGGCGAGTAGTTTCCCATAAAATCGTCATTTCGTGTTGTTTACATTTTTCTGCTATGCACCCCAAGAGCGGTCGTAATGTTGCCGTGTGCGCGTACGAGACCTCTGTGGAGTCCGAAAGAGAGAGTGGATCTACAGCTGAAAGACCAGATCACAGAAGGTGAAGAAAAACAGGGAAATGTGAAAAACACTGACAGACTGTGTGAGAGAAAAGGACTTGTTGATGGACATAAAACACACGGATCATCTCCACGACAGTCATTGAACTCTTCTTGAGGAAAGAGAGGAAGGACTTTGTGTACTAATCATCAGGATAATTATTGGTTCATTTCTGTGAGTTGTATGAGACTTGTGAACCTTATTTCTTCATTAAAGTAATTTATTCTGGCTACATGAGTTATCTATGTGATGCAACAGCCCCTTATACTGCATTTCTGCTCAATAAGATGGTTTCTATAGCGACCGAAGGCCTGGGTGCAACATGCACGGCCCACCGCTGGACAGAAGTCTACTTCGTCAATCATAAAAAATGAGGAACTCTCTGGACATGATGTTTAATGTTGAAATAGTGACTGATGATCTGAGGTTGTTCTCTGGATGTACTTATAAGACGTTCTTCAGAACAGCAGAGGAAATGGGTGTCTGCAGCGTCGCATCCATCAGAACCAAATTCTGCTCTCAGCTTTGTGAGGAGCAATCTGGTGTTTACCTAGAGATATTTCACACCTGATGAAGGCTCGGTTACACAATCGTCTTCCTGTAGGAATTTGGTTGGATGAACTCCGACGTTGGATTCCACTACGCACCTTGACACGTTTTCTACAGACAGACACTTCTTTCTGAAGAATGCATCAACGGACAATAAAGTCTGATTGTGTTTAACTCTGAATGTTGTTGGTGTGCGTTGTGTCAAACAACACAATCCTCTCTGCAGCCAGTTGGACTGAGTTCACATGTGCTTCTGTGAAAATGCATCTGCAACAACCCAAATATCATCCATAGGCTATTAACGTCCGTCTGTGTGTGTGTGTGCGTGTGTGTGTGTGTTAATTCTCGTCAGTAATGCAACAGGTGTGCGGTGGATAGGACGTGTATGAGGAGAATGAGTCGGCAGATGTTCAGATTAGACATGTGACGTTACCGTGAAAGCTGAAACACTCCAGGAACCAAAACGTCCCTCCGAGACCTAAAGCAGCTGACGAACTGAACTGAAAGTGCTTTGTGAGGAGTTGTCTCAGTTGATTCCATCGAAGGCCCCTGGTGGTGACTCCACCTACATGAAAAAAAAACTCTTTAAGACTTGTAAAACTGTACAAATCCACCACAGATTAAAGGTGCTGAGTAACACTTGTTCCATTTTATGGGACTTTAATGCCTCTAGCTGCCTGCACATGTGGTCAAATAAAGTCAGCACCCTGATATTCTGAACAATAAACTAAAGAAATCACTGAGCTCCTATGAATCCCTTAAAAAACAAACAAACAAAAAAAAATCTTCACAGTTACAGTCTGAACTTAAATGCAACTCAAACTAATTTCTGTGAGTTTTTTTATTTGACACAGAGGAGGAGAATGTGTCTGCATCCTCCAACAGCCACAAAATAGATTTCTCTTCTTTCTTTTATGACTTCTAGCCTTAAATATATGGTTTGGACTCAGAGAGGTGATTAGGCTCCAAATAGAAAAAAATATACATGTAAATATGAATGAGAATAAGTAAATGACAACTAAAAAGAAAAACAAAACAAAAAGGTAAACCTGAAAATGAGACTGTGTATGTGCTATGTATGTGTGTATGAAGGAAAACCTCAAGGAATTATCGAGGCTACGAGGTCAAAGATCACTGGGCTCCTGGAGTCGAGAGGAAAACAAGAATAAAGTAAGGGGAGGGTCCCTTTTCCCCGACTATAAGTTCAATTGGTTAGGTGAGGGCTTTTGTTCCTTGAGGAATCCTGTCAGCGCTAAAACTCTCCTACGTACAATCAGACAACGACGCAGCGTCAGAAAGGCCAGGTTTTCTCTCCAGAACAAGGACAATCAGTTCCTGTTTGCCAGTCAGTGCACTGACAAAGAAAGCAGCAGGAGCGGGACCAACCCAGAGAGGACGTCACCGTGGAGCGGCATCATGCACTCAGCGTCCATGACAGCGCAGCAGCGCACACATCAGCGTGCTTGTGTGTCGGAGGCCATCTTGCAGATGTCTTTGTTGCATCCTCTCTCTCCAGGCTGAGCTGGCCACAGTGTGCGTGTGATAGATACTGGGAGACGTGGGGGGCCGCCTGTGATATTTCAGCAGCTGTTTCCTTTATGCAGCTGTATCGCCGCAGACAGGACACTTCAAATCAGGCTCACGGCTGCCACCACTGTGTGTGTGTGTGTGTGTGTGTGTGTGTGGCAGTCCGGAGAGATCCCAGCGCAGCGCCGCGGTGAGACACAGCAGAGAGTCCAAGGGGGCACTCCACATCTATCACCATGGATGTTATCAGCTGACAGAGGCAACGAGTGCAGGTCGCCTGTTTGGAGGAGCGTAGCACCAGCGATGGAGGCGTTCATTCCTCTGTTTGTCGAATACGAGACAACTCCCGGTACAAAGAGATCATGTCGATTTCTCGGCTGGACCGAACTGACCCAGACTGGACGCACTCGCACTTCGTCATGGATGCTATTTGAGTCTCCTTCAACCAAAGACAAGAACTGGTTTTGTGTCCACATGACCTGATCCGTTTCTTACAGTCTTGACGATACAGTGGCAAAAGACTTGGACATTGTGAAAAACCGTTTTGCATCTCTGTCTTGCTGTATTTAAGAAAGAAACAGTGCAACAGTGAAATATAGAAGTATGAAGTTTAAATAGCAAATAAAGAATAAACAACACCAATAGTAAACATACTATTTTGAGACCTGATCTCATCTATTCTGCATCACGCGTGGAAGAAAGAGCGGCAGGACCCAAGTTCAGGTTCAGACTTTGCCCACAGTTTATTCCAAAAACACAACTCAAAGTACCATTGTGTAGGAGGAAAAACCTCACTAGCACACAAAAGGTAACGCTGGAGAACAGGCCGTGGGAGGCAAGGCAGGTTCTGGTGAACTCATTGCAGGGAATCGGGACCAGGTGGGATCATTGAGACTGCTGCTGAGAACTGGCCCCGCCCCTCCACGACACGCTGCCCTCACCTTCGTATCTGGACATGAACTCACATACTTTACAGAGAACTTTCCAGAAGGTAAAGGGTAAATAATCTGTAGGTACAGTGCTGCGTACAATGCAAATTGAATGAAGAAAGGATGACTGTAAATCAAATCAATCTCTGGTGACGACCACCCTTCGCCTTCAGAAGGGCATTCCCACTTTAGGGCACAGTGCTGTACACACTGTACACACTCTGTGAGAAACAGAAGAAAGGCTGAGCTGAGCTAAAGCTACGTACAAACTCTTTTACAATATATCGCACAGAACAGGTGAGGAAAGTGGCTGTTAGATACAAAGATACAAAAAAACACAACTTTGTGTGGAGCCAACAGGTGACAAGTCACATGTCCAGTGTGTCACAGCGACCTGTAGCTTGTTTAGCTAGCTGCCCAATGTTCCGATATTTCTAGTTCTGACCGTGGGTGCTGCTGATGGGAGGACAGCTGTGCTCCATGTAGCCGCAGGCGACAGTAGTAGTCTCTGACTCCTGCTTTGCCACAAGCAAATCTCTTGTAAATGCCGGTTTCAGTACAAAAACATGTGTTGAGGTTTTGCTCCTTAGGACACTGACGCCAACCGTCCTCATGAGTCAACACAGAATGAACACACACGTCACCGCCAGCATCCTCAGAACACTTCCTGAATGCTGAGGAGTGTCTTTCAGTTTGTCTACCTGGAGCGAAGAAGGAGGACACGCTGATTGGTTCCTGAAAGTTGGGTTGCTGTCTTTGCAGTAATTCTATTCTTGGTTTTCAAGAATCATTACCGTAATGACAGCAACTTGGATGTGAAGTGCAACTTGTCTACTATCAGGAAACCGTTGTTTTCTCCTCCTCCTACCTCCTTCTTCACACCAGGTAGGAGATCCTTCTCAGCTTTCAGGAACTGTTCAATGGCTTCTCATCGCTCAGTAGTGGTGTAATTACGGTACTCCAAAACTAGCGCGAATGCAACGGGCCTCTGACGAGGACCATTTAAGGATCATTTAACGTGGTTTATGTGTTAAACATTAGTCCATGAATGAAGTCCAGATGTTTGTGTGTTTTTTGGGTGGTGAGAACGTTCATGACCAGAGCTGGACGGAGCGACCCCACCCCAGCGACCCCCCATGTCCTGCTCCGTCTCTTTTCTCCATCTGAGACAAAAGTCCACAGATTGAGCAGCAGGTTCCCCATCTCCTCCGTAGTTTACACGTTTGTGTCAGATATCAAACGCCGTGGGAATGGGACCGAACCGAGCTGAGTTGAGCTGGAACTGTGTCGTGGACGTAGAAGCGGCATATGAGGACAGAATCGGACCCGCTGACGGCCGTGAGCGGTGGATTCAGTGACAGCCATCACAAACACACACCGGTCGAGAGCCGCCGTCGCCCCAGTTCTCCTTCCTCCTCCACAGCCATCTTTTGATTTCCTCATTTATTTTTCATTCAAATCTGTTGCCACATTGGGACAGCCATGAAAAATAGAGATTTCACCCTTGTCCAGTTGGGAGAAAAAGATCCAATGAGGCAGAAAGACACATCAACGGAGAGGGAGAGGGCAAGAGAGGAGAGAGAGGGTTGGCGGGGGGGTGACACAGAGTGTGTCCTTTGAGCCGATGTCACGCTGCTGGGCGGAGTTTGACATTCAGACCATGCGACAAGGCTCGACCCAGGGTGGACGGCCCCCCTGCAATATTAACTCTCATTTGGAGAGCAGCTGTGGCTATGAGCATGAAACATTGAAGGAAACAGCTGCCATGGATCCAGCGCCGTCGCACCACCTCTCTCGCTGCCTATGAAAGCACTCTCCCGACTGTTCCCTGAAGCCTTCGTGGAGCAGCTTCGTCCCCATCTCGTGTCCTGTCTGACTGCCGTCTCCCGGTGACCGAGACTGTCTGTGTGAGGCTCGAATGGCTGGAGAGATGTCGCCAACATCTGGAAGCCGAAAAGTGCTTTCAAGGCCTCTCTGTCCTTGGCAGATCAACAAGCTGCCATGAAGCGTAAAAAAGAAAAAAAGAGGTTGAGAAAACTGTCTGAAAACGGTTGATTTTACGTGGCAGATAAAATAGAAATTTCAAATAAAAAATAAGAATATCCAGTATCTGACATGACTTCTCAGGATTAGAGGAGTCAAACACAACTTCCGTCTGTACAAGTGTGTGTGTGTGTGTAAGTCACCATGTACCAGCACTAATGCAGACTTCCTGTTAGTGTATGTAAGGGCCCATTTAACAGAAAAGAAAATGTAAATAAATCATATGAAACACATGTGTGTAGACCAATGTTTGAGGCAATTCAGACATGTTTTGTTTTATGTTATTATCGTTATCATACTATGAATATATATATACACACACACACACACACACACATACAAACATGCAGATCTCTGTGCGTATACAGTGTTTATATGTTGGAACAGCAGCACAAACGGAACTAACTAACACTAAACACTAACTGTTGTTTTCTGGGCGAACGTGACTTGGCGAGGACACGTCTATTCAGACACGGCAGCGTCTGGAGGTACTTGTTTGTCATCGGTGTGGTCAGATACCTCCTGCTCTTAACACGTAATGCGCCCCCCCCCCCCAGTGTGTGTGTCACGATCACAGTCTGACTTCTTCAGCGCCTCCACTTCCATTTTGCAGTCACACGTTTGTCAGACACGCTGTGTTTCAGAAGGCCCTCGCCCTCCTCAGAGACACATGCTAATTCACTTTAGCTTCACAAGAAGTAGGGGGTGGAATTGGGAGTGTGAGAGCGTTAAAGGTCGCATGTGATTCCGAGTGACAGGCAAAGAGTAAATGTACAGGAGTCTGGACCTGAAGCTCCGCTGGGGCCCGGACCTCCTGGTGTTCTCCCACTAGCTGTACAAGCCCCTGTGCAGCGTGTCAGCGACTGATCCGAAGGCAAATCCCTTTAAATAATTGATCGTCAGGTCACCAGGCCTGAATTCTAACACGTTCACGCCCATGAGTTCTCTCCGTGTGTTTAACTCCGATGGAAAACAACAGGAAAAGGATGAAGGCGACGACAGACAAATGAATAAAAGTCCTGCGCGGCGCGTGTCGCCCTCAATGTAAATGAGGCCGCGACTCTTCACCGGCAATGTGGACAATTAAGTCGCTATTAATTATTCAAGAGTGGAAATAATTGATCAGCGAGGTTGAAGTGGCTGAGGGTTGTAACGGCTCGGGCAGCAACACTTTCACTGGGGACAATTAGCAACACGGCTAATTACATTCACAGCCAATTTGTAATACGTGTGTTCCTTAAACGTGTCAGTTCCTGTGGGTAAACCGCAGCTCTTAGCTCGCACTCGTGTTCTATTTTTGTCCGAGTGATCCAGTAGTTCCAGTAGTTGTCGAAAGTGACTGTTTTATGGAGTATTGTATTGTTTTGTATATTTGGTGACGTCTGCATGCACACACAGTGCTCGAACTGTGATGCGGGGGTGCAGGACACCAACCAATGGCTCAGATTGTGAGAAGCCAAGATGTTGTTGTCATCATCTACATCAGTTTGTAGCAGGACGAAGCTCTGTCGGAGGATTTGTTAAGCAAATTGCAATGACATAAATGTTGGGAAATGACCTGCTCTGATGTCTTCGCTGTACATTTCTTGGTCGTCAATTTCAGTGGGATCGGTTGGAGGGGCCCCATGGCCCCATGGCCCCATGGCCCCATGGAGACCCTAGCTGCACCCCTGGATATATACACTGTATATGTAGCTATATATTACAAATGAAGACACAATTCATTGTTTTCGTCCTGATTGTTTCTCTTCAGTCACTGTTTTCTTGAGAAGAATCAGTGAGTCTTTAGTGTCTTTACATCCGTCTCTCGGCCCCCTTCAGATCTCCCGTCCCGGACGTCCAGTATGCCCATTTGTGATTCCCTGTGAATCCCTTCATTCACATCGTTTCTGCTGCCTATCTGTCTTTTCCAGTTCGTGTCTCCTCTCATTTAGCACATTAATTGATTCATTAGTCCAATTGGTACCCGGGAACGGGGGAGGAGAGGGGATGGGGGTGGTGCGATTAACGAGGGCAGATGTGCAGTCTCTGTGGAGGAGCGCCGGATCGCTGTTGTTTGTTCCCAACGTATACATGAGTTATTAGAACAGCCCGGGACCGGAGAGAAGAAGGAACATGCATATTCAGTGGGTGTCAGCGGAGCAATGCCGGCAATTCATCCAGGTTAAAACGCAACAAGGTGTTCCAACAAAGCAAAGTGGTTCTAAAGGGGGACTGTGTGTGGGGGAGGCCGTGATGAAAGTCGAGGACCAGTCAAGGCGTCAGACCGTTTGAATCCAGTTACTATGTCGGATTATTAGTCCTGTTTGGACACAGATGTGATCCAATCCAGTACACGTAATATGTAGGAAAACATTTCAAATGTTGAATAATCGCCAGCTGAGGCAGCAGCACTGAACGGGCTTTTTATTTTCCTGAGCCACAAACCTCACAAACCCCTGAGCCACTCCTCTCTTTTCCACAAAGTGATGTCATGGCTCGGTAAAAATCTTCAGTTGGCTTCCAACGCCGTGTGACATTAATGCACATTACATCAAGTGCATTAAAAAAAAACGATACAAGATGTCCCACTTGTGATGAGTTCTAAGGTCTCAACCATGTACCATGTCTGGAGCGACTGATAAAACAGCTGGTGTCTGAGAGAGAACGGCGAGGACGACTGCTGAGGAACTCAGACAGATCATGTGTGGAGAAAAGCTGTGAAGGAGCAAAACAGACAGAAAACAGCTGAGCAGGGTACAGAGGACTATTAGTGCCACATGCACATGATGTACAATGTAGACTCAAACAGATCTCACTTCATTTCTCATTCACATTTGACCCTGATAATTTTCCATAATATGGATTGGATCGGATTGGAATGGATTCGATTGGATTTCCGAAGTCGGACACCAGAATTCTCCCGACGACTCGGTGCCCTGTTCGTCTCACGTCGTCCTGTTTGACATTTTTATATCTTTAACCCTATTTGTCTGCGGCGGCCGCTCAACACTTAGCTGCGCTGACACTTCCAGTTAGCTAAGTTTACCTGACACAGGGTGGCCTACTTACTGTCTCCTGCCCCGTTTCTTCTTCCACACCCCCACCATCAATCCACCCACTCCACCCCCTCCCTTGCCACCCTCGTCATCCTCAGCCTCATCCTATTTGAAGGAATTAGGAGGGAATCAATCATTTGTCTGGCTCTACATGTTGTTACAGCCGGCCTCACTCCGCAGCCGGGGCATCTATCTTCTATCTGGGAGCGGATACGACGGGGTGGCGGGGCTCTTTGGGAGGAGGGATATCATGTGGCGAGACCAGGAATTGAAACTGACGCAGTTTGGAGCTCTGGTGGCCATTGAGCTTCTCTGACAAACTGACTGCAACACCCCCAGGCTCTTTGTCCTTCTCCCTTCCTCTTTATCTGTCCATCTCACTTCTCTGATGTCCCGTCCACCGCTGCCACGCCGCTCTGTCATTCGATGAGATGAGAAGCCGCCGCCATCGCCGTCGCTGTGCCTCACACAACATGTGACGCACTGTCCATCTCCTCGATCTGTTCTTTAATTGTCTGAGGTGGCAGGAGGTTTTTTCCTCAAAGAAACACAAACTGTTTCACACAGCTACATTTGGCACCCTCAGAGGAGAACGCTGGTGATCAGTCGTCTCCATACCAACCCTCCAAAGTGAACCCATGTGACCGTGTCTAAAGAAACGTGGTTGTCTGTTGTTGCTTTGCGTGAAACAATCTTCCTGTTGGGAAAAAAAAATTTTGAACAAACATTTGAATTTGATTTAATTGAACAAAATAATGGCAAAATAACTAAACAAATACAATACTTTTGGTCAAACATGCTCGTTTTTAGAAATCGATCAACCTGCTTGTAATGACATCGTTCGCTCTCAGCTGTTTAAATAGTTGATTGGGGCCTGTGCAGCTTGCACGCCGACCCTCCGACACCCACAACATCTGTTTTGTTTGTGTGGGCTGAGAAGCTCTCACACAGCTCAATATGTGGCTCCATAGCAAGGTGACATTCACTCTGCAAACAAACCTTGGCTCAACTGAACGCCGCCGCCGTGTTCACCGCCCCCCTGCAGCTGGCCTCTGACTCCAGGAGAGAGGAAGTAAACGATTTTACCAGAATTCACTTCCAATCAGAGGGTTCATGGCCTGACCCCCCCCTCTCAAAAAAAGTCCTTCTTTTGTCGCCCCTTTGCTACATGTGATTTATAAATCTGAGAAAATATGGAAGATGAATGCTGCAACAGTTGGAATAGACATTTCGACATATGGTTGATTATACCATGCTAGCATTAGCATGTGCTAATATATTTTTGAGCCTAACCCCCCCCTTTTGTTTTATGTAGACTTGCAGATGGTGACCCGCTCTAATAATAGACACTTAAATAGGACATGACTTTCTGACACACACATATGTTTGGTTACCCCTTGTTCTCTCTCTCTCTCTCTTTGCATTTGTTGTTTTGTTTTTTTTTTTCTTTTTGTGCATTGCAGCATTAGCTGCTCGAGGATCCTCCTGACAGACAACGCACTCATGCAGCGCAGCCATTGTGCTGATGCCGGCCATGAAATGAAACGTTCTCTTTATCAGCTTGGCAGAGAGCGAGGGGTGAAAGAAGGGGGGAGGGAGGGAGGGAGAGAGAGGAGAAAGAATGCTGAGTGCGATCTAAAGAGAGATGACGAGATCACCACGAGCGCTCTCAGGGATGTCACCCCATAATTCATACGCACACATATGTGCACACATACATTCATGTGCATATAAACACTGTTATTTCCGCCTGGTGCTGCGCTGACTGACAACATGAGGGCTGTTTTTGTTTGGAGGACGTGGTGGAGGTGGTAGAGGAGGTCCATGTTAACATATTCATAGTTCATAGTGTCACATCCCAAACTGATTATTATACTTCAATTCACTTTATTGTCACGATAGAAGGATGATTCTCGTTAGACATGTGAGAAAATGACCTTTAACCTTGATAGAAATGAGCATTTTAACAGCTTTACAATAGTTTGACAACTTTTTTCTTTTTTCTCTTTTTCATTCTATTTTATTATAAGAGAATGTATATGCCAATTCACATTTATATAGATTATTCTTTCATTATAATTCTTATTTGTCCTTTTCTCGAAAATTGATCTATATAACAATGAGAAAAAAAGAAATAACTGCAGTATAAAAGTGAAAAGACGCACATGAAGTACATTAGAAAGAAAGAAAGAAAGAAAGATCAGACACCAGTTTATACTCTCACAAGGGTTGATGTTTCCACAAGAATTCAACGGACATTAGCAGCACAACAAAGGTGTAAACAGCTGTTTTTGGTTGTTTTGTGCATTTCATGAACATAAAAACTCACAGGCAAGAGGGAAGTGAACAAATGTGTTCTGGAGTTTCCATCTGACATGAAATAATCATCTCTCCACACCAGCGATCCGACCCTGAAGCTTCCCAGCCTCAGCTTCCTTCCCTCGATCGAATAATCGCTCCATTTTCAATTGTCAATGATTGTTCCTCTAATCTTAAAGAAACTTAAGGGCTGGTTGTTTTGGGTGTGTGTGGGGGGGGCATGGTGCAAAACAGGATACAGATCTTACATATGTCAGAGATTATAATGGATGATGGACAGCACAAATTGAGGGAGGAGATCCTTGGACTGATGCTTCCATTTGACTGACGACATGAGGCGCTGCAGGAGTCAGGGTGTAATCCCGAATGCCACCAAAAGAGGGCTCCCTCAACCTCTGCTGGCCTTTGGGGAGGTTGTCGTTGGAGAGAATGAGGGGCAAGTGAGAGGGTGATTTCAGAAAGAGTTTATTGGCTGGAAAATTAGAGTGGATAGATCAAATATACTCAAAGAAGACATGAAGAAGAAATGGAAGAGAAAATGCTGCCGAGTGGGTCTGCTGAGTACATCAGATTACGGCGCCGTCCCCCATGAGCTTAGAACTGCTCAGCGCCGCCCTATAAAACTCTGTGCAGTCCTGGGTGTTATGTGTTTAACTGTGCTGGAAATGAAGCCGTCTGTGCTTCCAACTGCTTCCTCTGGAGACGTACGAAAAAAGAAAAGAAAAAAAAAAGAGTCAAATGTCATTTCCGCACGGGCCCATATTGTTGGAATTTCCACCTCAGCGCCCACCAAAGTCACCTGAGCCTGGCAACTAATGTGCAAAAGTCTTTGAAATTTAACTCCTACACTAGTCATTTGTGATCATTTGGCGGTTCAGCGGAGTCCATCGTGGAGGTCAGCGGCCATCGGAGCAGAGTGGCTGTTAACGGCTCCACTGTGGGCGACACTGAGTCGACACAGCCCACATCCCCGTCCAGTGTGTGTGTGTGCGTGTGTGTGTGTGTGTGTGCGTGTGTGTGCGTGTGTGTGCGTGTGACAGGACATGTTTCCCTGCTGATATCTTGTTCCCCCATCGGCGCTGCCTGACTGTATATGTTGCTGCTCAGGAGAAAGCATGGCTTTGTAATTGTCACCACGTCCAATTAAATTTCCAATTCAGCCTCCTATTAATCAGGCCAGTGATCAGAGAGGCGGACGCTGTGGAGCATTTCCTGCACAGACATATGAGGAGAGATGTGTCAGGATCTAAAAGAGGATGGGGATCATCTTCCATCTGCGGTTGGTATTAAACCACATGGGAGAAAGAAAAAAAAAAAAAAACTCACGTTGATCACATATATTGCATATCTGACTACAGATTTGTGTCCGATACTTGTAATTGAAAATGATTTTTCTATTAAAATCACTGAGAAATCAATCACTTTTTAATATGGATTGCACTTACACATTATTCAAATCAACCATCACTTCCAAGAATTACAAACTTCCAGAATTAGATTTTTTTTTAAATTAATCCCTAAAGGAAATTTATTAGGTAAATTAGGGGCGTGGATGGATGACATGTATCTGGATACACTGGGTACCACAGCATACCAGAACATACACAAATATAAAAGTAAATGATTAAATATGATGTTTCAGTCTGGGTGACACTCATAGTTTGATTCCTGGACTGGGACCGTCCTGTGTGGAGTTCTCATGCTCTCCCCGTGTCGGTGTGGGTTTTCTCCTGGTACTCCAGCTTCCTGCCACCTCCAACAGCATGCTGAGGTTAATTGGTCACTGTAAATCACCCGTAGGTGTGAATGTGTCTGTCTTTTGTGCGTCCAGGGTCTATTACTTGACAGCTGGCTCCAACAAAACTTGACCCGTAACCGGCGCAACCAGGAGAAGATGAATGAATGAATGAATGAATGAATGAATGAATGAATGAATGACTGTAAATGAATATTTCAGTTTGATATGATACAATATGATACGGTATGTACGATATGATACAGTATAGTACAATATGATACGATACAATACGGTACAATGCTGTACAATACGTATGATACAGTACAATAGGATACGATAGGATATGGTACGATATGATGCGGTGCAGTATAGTACAGTATGATTGGATGGGATATATCACACTCTGATACTTTTAATTGTTTAAAGTGGATAATCATTTTACCTTATTAACATGAGTCAATACTACATTATAAACGTCAGTACTATAAACGTGTCAATTGCACTTTGAAATAGATTTAACAAAGACCAGGGTTACATAAACTCAGAAACACATTTGGATTTTCATTTACATTTGAAGAAGTTTACCAAGCCCCATAACATGACCCATTATTGATCCATGACGAGCGTCGTCGTGTTACTGGCTCTGGCTGAGTTGTGTTTTCTGACTCATTCAATTTGAGACTGGGACCTCGGCTGGTTGCTATGTGTAAACCAATCCAGGTCATCTACTGGTGGTGATAGCGGTCCTTCTTTGCACTCTAAAAGAAATATACTCACATAATATAGTATATGACAGTTGGGAGGAATGAATTGTACTCAGTGAAAGAGAAGTAAGAACAGACGTGTTTGCGTCAAAGTTCTACTTCTCTTCTGCTCCTGATTACGTGGAGCCCGATGTAATGCAAAGCGCTGGGGTGTGATCTTGGAGTTGGGTCGTAATCATAATCCATCTAATGGATCAGGCCGATCTAATCCACACGTAGTTGGAGTTGAGCTGAGGGACGTTAAGTCCACATGCCTGTCAAATCATAACAGAAATGAAAGTCGCTACCTTTTTTTTTTTTTTTTGGTGTAATCCCCATGATGAGTGCAAGAGAAAGAGCTTTTTGCTGCTGGACAAAACATAATCTACATGACAATGGGGGTCGTTACACGTCATCCTGTTGCTGTCAATCATGTCTGAGGGAATTTCAACAGACCACGGCCGAATGGAAAGAGATTGAGAAAAAAAAAAAAGAGTCACAAGCTGCTAAAAATGTCATCAGCAGCCCAACGATGATTAACCTGCAGCACATACGGTCACTTTACTGATTTGATAAATAAAATGGTGACAAAAAAAATGAAAATGACATTTCAGTTAGTTAAGTAGTTTGACATTAACACAAAAAGCCCCACCGTGTTTGTCTGTGTGCGACGGTAGTTTGTGTGTGTTGTCACTGAAACGAGGCGTCAGCAGCTGAGGGGTCTCCTCAAACGGACCCCGGTGAGACCAGCTGCATTAGTCCTTGGATCAGCTGTCGGACTGAACAATGGCCGGCGCCCCTGGTCCGACAGAAGACACGCTTTAGTCCAGATTAGTGTGTAAAATATAGGTTATCCTCTGATTTAGGTGACACATGTGCTTCACAGGAACGGAGATTGGACTAAGTGCCGTTGTTTCAAAGCCTCGGCCGTGGTAATGCTGTCTAATGCGGTTTGTTTGTTTGTTTGTTTGTTTTGAAAACAACAGACCCGGTCTTCACGGTATAGACATGTCCAAAGACTAATCGACAGGGGGGTCAGAGGTTAAGCACATGTCGAAGAAAACGTTTATGAGTGGACGGGAATAGTAAAAGATGATTTAGATGTAACACAACTGGAGTTGTTCATTCAAATATTGATCTCTAACTAACGGTACACGCTCCACTGTGATTCTCGACATTTGCATTTGTGATGTGGGGTAATGAGGATCTATTTATTATTCACACAATCCCTCATAAAAGGCTAATGAGCATTTGTTTTGACGACAGTAAAAACGCAAGCGAACACCATTTATATTTGTTAGCGCTCACAGGTCGTTAATGCAGAGCTCGTTTGTCAGCGGCGCTTGATCCGAGCTCACTTACTCACGGGGACGCTGTGACACACCACGTGTCCTCCCACCGGGGGTCCAGCTGGACCTGGGGCCCGGACTTGTCTTCCTGGAAGGTAATCCTGCTACATTAGCGCTGATCTGAGATTACTGCGACTTTCATTTCAAGCATTTCAAAGACGAACAAGCTGTTTGCGGTCAAACAGTGAACGTGTGTTCAGGACCTTGTTATCTTCACACCGTTCACAGCTCAGGCTGATCTGACCGGCTTTTCCACTGTACGGTTCCATCAGTGTTCTGATTAGTATTCCAGAACGTTCTACTGCGTTCACACAAACAAACCGGGCTCCAAAGTTGTAGGTGTGAAAACTTGTAGCCTGAACTTTGTTTGAGTCTGGTCCTCAGGTCGCCACCATCAGTTCTTGTTGTATGTGTGTGTGTGTGTGTGTGTGTGTGTGTTTTTGTCCAAATGAAAACGTTGTTTCATCGACAACATCCAAGAACAACTCACTGTCTTCTTTTTAGGACGATGTGTGAAGATCTATTTCTATTTCTACTTGGAGCCAATCACTGCTCTCCCAACCAGAATATTCCATGTGGAAACCGTGTGGAAACCTGTGTGAAAAAGATCTGGATCAATGAAAGTATGTTTGTGTGCAGATCTCTTTTATTTCAGCCAGGTGGGATGGTTTGTTCAGTATTATTTACTGTTGACATGTTATCAGTCTGGTTTCTCGTCCTTGTTTGGTGTATAATTAGATCGTCAATCTGGCGCTGGAACGTTCCAGACGATAACGTACGTCACCTTCTCAAACCGGTGCTGATAAAACCTGCGTCTGCTGATCAGTCGTCTGCTGTGCTTTGTGCCGGCGTGTCTCCTTGTTAGCAGAGTGTTTCAGCCTCCAACTCGGAGGGGGGGGGGGGGGGGCGGGGGGGGGGAGGG